>OMNN01000183.1:0-27774 GCA_900302755.1 Chromis chromis | reverse complement strand
TATGATCAAAAAGTCTTCCTCATTTGCATATTCTGCAGTCTAGTGGCAGACACATCTTTTACTGCCAAACAAATATTGGCTGGAATTATCAGCAATAAGAAGCAACAAAGGCTTGACACAGGTCTTTAATTTGTCCTGGATAACAATAAAATATTACATTTAATAATTAAAAACAAGCCTATCTAACCTGATCAGATCTGCAATCATGTAAATACCAGAAGCTTAAGCATTTATTGACGGAATATATCAAGATTTTGTGAAATATGCTGATTTGCTTTCTTGCCAAGAATGACGCCACAATGGTAATGATGGGAGGGATTCCCGTGTTTACCATGAAACAAATCAGAAAGACACAGATTTCTTTATTCCCTCAAACAACTCAAAAAACATCTTAACAAGAATGCTTGCTTGGTAAAAATACCAGTAATATACTATACAGGTGTGCAATGTAATAGTGAGTGGTAATTGCTTTACTGCAGAGTTGAATGTGTGAGAGTTGAAGATTCTAATCTTCATCAATATAGAGCTATATCTGTGATTTTTCTGCATTTATTAACCGTCTATGTTTATGGCCTTTTTCTGACATGAGACATCTGTGTTTGTTTGCTTTTGCTGGCACTAGGATTTATCAGCGTTTGACTTTGCCAGTTGTAATTGCAACTTTTAGGTAGGGGAACTGGTAAATACAGCAATAATGTGGCATTAGATGAGATGTCTGTTCACAAAATGTAAAAGTACAACCTGCAGCTGGTTAGTTTAATTTAGGACAAGCTGGAGGAAACAGCATCCATATAAACACTAAGGTGACTGAGTGTTTGAGGGGTTTCCATTACTGGCACTAAGCTAAGCTTACTGGCTGCTGGCATTAGGTTCATATTTAACGGATAGATATGACTCTCAGCAAATCCTTTAAACAATCTTAGGGATGGGTTCTGCTCACTAATCTGTCGGAGAGAAAGCTGACAGTGATGGTAACAGATTGCTGCTCCAGACTACTGCATTGTGTGTTGTAGTGTTTGTATAGATTTCATTAACAGTGATAACCAGATGGCTGCATCATGTTTTTGGCATCTGTACAATTTGTCCAGGTAAGCCCATGCATGGAAAGAACTCCTAATTTTTTCATGGCTACAATTCACAATCAGCACTGTATAATACTGTATAATATATGCTGATTAGCCACAACATTTAAACCATAGACAGGGGAAGCAAATATGTTGATCATTTCCTTACAATGCAATGTTCTGCTGGGAAATCTTGGGTGATGACATTTTTGTGGGGATGACTTTAACATGTACCATCCACCTAAACATTGTTCCAGATCAAGCACACCCCTACCAGCAGGACAATGTGCCTCAACATACTGCAAAAACGGCTGAGAAACAGCTTGAGGAACATAACCAAGAGCCCAAGACATTGTCCCAGTTTCCAAAGTCCCTAGATCCCAATGTGATCGAGCATCTGTTGGATCTGTAGGAACAAGCCAGATTTACCAAGGTCTCCCCCTGCAACCGAACAGACCCAAGAGATCCTACATAACCTATATAATATTAGGAAGGTGGTTTAAATGTTGTGGCTGATTGGTTTAAATGCTGTTCACAAATAATAATGCATAGGGTTTTACATGTCTTTCATAAGTTTGTTCCTGAAACAGTTCATTTAATTATAGGATGCTACCAGCATATGTTAGTGTTACCTGTGAGTCCTCTATGAGGATGTCCTTGATGGAGGGCTGACCCTGAGGTTCTCCGTAGTTCATCCTCACATAATGGACTTGGTAGCCTCGGACCTGACCATGCTGCCGTTCGGGTGCCGGTGTTCGCCATTTCACCCTAACGGCCGAGGCGTTCACAGTCTCTGCCTCCACCCCTCGCGGAGGACCACTTGGAACTAAAAATGCATTTTGGGATAGAGGTCAAGGGTCACAGATGATGGGCACTCAAACCTCTTAAGTAAAGGCCTTCACTTAGTGAACTTTTTTTGCTTAATAAAAAATAACTGGTTTCAAGGGAAGATGAAAAACTGTACCAAAAATCTGAAAAAAATGGAAAAATACAACCTTTCAAAAAGTTTCAAACTGCTCTGATGTCTGGGAAAAAAGTCAAAATAGTACAAAAAAATGAGAGTGCTTGAGGAAAAACATGGAGGAAAAAAGCAGTGGAAGATAAGAAGCAAATGTAGAGAAAGATAAGAATGGCAGATAGAAAAGGATTTGTTGCCAGGGGCTGATAAACAGTGGCAAGCAGTCAAAGAGAAAATACTGTTATCAAGAAAAACCTTTCTCGTGCTGCCAAGAACTACACTTCTCCCAGAAAGAAAAAAGAGAAAAATAAAGAAAAGAAAAAAAAAAACTCCAGCCCCCTCTTGCTATCTGACTGACCCACGTACAAGCACTCTGAAGAATGCTGGAGTCAGAAAAATTTCTTAGTGGAGACACTGGGAGGAAGGAATATTATGCATGAGTATCAAAAATGCCACAAAAAAATATCACAAACTGCTCGAGGTAGAACAAAATACACTGAGTAAAGTTAGCTAAAAGATATCCAAATAGCCGTTAAGGAATTGGAAAGGATTCGGAAGGGCAGATGGTCAGTAAGAAAAGCCAAGGTGAGGAGAGACCAAGGTACAGCTACAGCCAAAGGGTTTGTCTTGCTATTGTTAGTGGGAATATTGTTACCTTTAGGCAAGAAAATCTCAACAATCCCTTTTCCCAAAGAGAGGGAGTTTTAGAAGAAAGGGGAAGGTGTGGAAAAAAGATACTGGTTAAAAAAGTGGATAAAAATGGCTGCTGGAGAAAAAAGGGGCAACTGTTGACGAGAGAAAAGCAGTGGTGAGGGAGTAGCAGGAGGAGATTTCCGGATGTTGGAGGTTATTTTGGTGGTTTTAAGGAATAAAGGAGAGGTTTTCAAAACTGGAGGGTCTGACAGTGGTTCTTAAATGCATCATCCATTTAGACTGCAGCTCAAGGACAGACAAAATGCCTTACTGGCCAGTGGAACAAGCTTGCTGTTAGTTTAGCGTGCTTTGAGCTCATTAACGCTATGTTAGTGAGTTAGAGGGAGCCACTGTTAGTGAGGCGAACCATCCTAAGAGAGGCATGTTTTTTTGTTTTGTTTTCTGGGAACATACCATCTTCCTCGGTGCGGATAAGCAGCTGTAAACTTTCTGGTCCTTCCCCAGCTTCTGTGTGCGCCCGTACTGTTATGCCATACTCAGTCCATTTCTCAAGGTTTTCCAGGAGATATGGAGAACTTTCTGGCGGAATTCCATCAATCCTTTTAGACGTTTTGTTGCCTTCTGTGGTGGAGTACTGGATGGAGTATCCCGTAATGATGCCGTTCTGAAACTCCAGAGGAGGTGGAGCCCAACTTACCAGGATGCTGGTAGAACTGGGACTGGTGCATGTGATGTCCTGGGGAGGTGCTGAAGGAACTGATCGGCCAGTTTTGAGGAAGCACAGCAGGGGTTGTTTGGGTAAATGTTATTTGGTTGTGTGTGCAAGTTGTTATTGGTGGGTGGAGAGGTGAGGAAGTGAGGTTTTGCCATGAAGGAATGGGGATGAAATTGAGCAGACGAGAGACAGAGAACAAAAGACAAAGAAACATAAAATGAAAACAAAACACTGGAGAACAGAAGCTCTTACGAAAAATGGCCTTGTGACTAGAAAGCAAGATGGCTGAACAAAGATACTGAATGATGGGTGTCAACTTCTGCTCGGCAGAAATGTTTGATTCATGAGAACGAGTGAATGACTTAAAAGAAATGCAACACAAAAACACTGACTAGAGCTGAAATACACACACATACCTGCCCATAACTTACTTGTCCTGACAGCCTACTCAAGCCTCTGTGATCCATGTTGGAGCTCTCACGTCTATCTACAAACCTTTGGCTTCTTACCTTGCTTTTACTGAATCTTTTACAGACCTCAGATTGGTAGCCAACAAATAAAGCATTACTGTCAATCATCAGTCAATTGCTTGGTACTGCTCCATATTTGCGGAAAACAGTTTCTGAGGTTAAGTTCTGGAAATCATTCAGTATTATCTATTTGTTGAAATATATCAATTCTGAGGTCAGTTAAGGTCTGAATTCATGATGGCCCCTTTTTGACAATGCAACGAAAGCAACTTATCAAAATCCTTTGGTGGCAAAGAAATTTATGAAGTTCGGATTTTGCCTTTTATGCACTTGTGGTTTAGTATCTATGTGAATTTCATTATCTGCATTGTCAAAACTGAGACCTGTTTCTGTCTTTCTCTCAAACACACACACACACACACACACACGCCCACACACACACCCGTTCACACACTGTAGTGTGTGCGAGTGGACCTACGTGTCTGTGGTGTGTCAATGGACACTTCATTGGTATAAGCCCCAATTCCATTTTTGCTTTTGGCAGCCAGCTGGAAGGTGTAGGTGGAGAAGGGCTTCAGGTTCTTCAGCAGGTAGGAGGCAGTCGGCTCAAAGGTCACTTTCTTCTGATTGGACACAAAAGAAAGAGTTACATTTTATTATTCTTCCTTTCATCTTTTAATCTGTTATCATCCATCCAATCACCAGTTCAATTACTAGTCCCTTAAAACAGTCAATTTCAGCTACAGATCCAACTATGCCTCCATCCTTACCTCCTCGGAGTCATCTGCCCTTCGGTAAACCAGTTCATATCCTGTGATCTGGTTGTCTGGGCCGCCCTGAGGTGTGGGGGCCACCCAGGACAAAAGAATACTGGTCTCAGACTTGGCTTCACCTTTAAATTCTGAAGGTTGGGATGGAACTACAGAGTTGAAGAAAAACAAGATTAGTTAAAGTCACATTTGCTCACATTTTTTTCAGTATGCATGGTATCTGTGTCTAATACATATACACAAAGAAAGAACATCTTTCCCTTGCTTCCCATATTTTACCTCCAGTCTTGGCTATAATCTGCAGATCCTGCGACAAGGGTCCGTCTCCTACAGAGGTGAAGGCCAGCACTCTGATATAATAAGTCTTGTTAGGAGTCAAATCCTGGATGGTGATGAAGTTGGCGCTGCGCACCATCTGCTTCTCCCACTGCACGACACAGGCACATAACACAATGCATGAATGCAAGTAGACACACAGATGCACACTTATGTATTACATACCTAGGCAACACAGGTTGTCATCTCTTATGAATAAAAAGTAACAACAAAATTAAGGTAAACCATGCGCATAGGGATACTCACCTGGTTGACTGGCAGCGTGCTATCAGAGGTGTAGTACACTCTGTAACCGACCACCTGTCCGTTAGGTTCCTCTGGCTCATCCCAGTGGATCATTGCTGTTGTGGCGCTCAGCATCCGGCCTATGACCTGTAGAAAAAAAGAGAGGAAGAACTTTAGCAACACTGTGCTGGGTGAAAATGCTTCATATTTTCACAGCAGCAAGTTTTGTTGAAGAAAGTTGGGCTAGTTTTTTTGAGAACTGAAGGCAACTTGAGATTAGTGTTTGAAAATTACACACTGAAAACAGGATTTATGTAACACCGTGTTATGCCAGTCAGAATAGCAGGCAGCAGATCATCTTGTATAACAGCCAAGCTTGAAATGTATTGAAATGAAAGCAACTTGTATATACATAATTGAGATGCCATATTTGAAAACCACATTTACACCACCAATAACTTCCTTGGGCTTTACCAAAATCAAGGGATCATCCTGACCTGTCGTGGAGGAGAGGAGGGGGCCTGTTCTGCTGTGCGAGCCTCCACCACGTCGCTAGAGGGGCCCTGGCCAATGGTGTTGACAGCTGCCACCCGGAAGTCATAGTGGGAGTAAGGGCTGAGGCCGCCCACGCTGTAGCGTGTTGTGGCAATGCCATCAATCTCTTTATAGGGGTCCTCTGAGCCTTTGGCACGATGCTAGAGTAAGCAAGAGATGAAGCGGGAAGGGGGAAGAGGCACACACTGATTTAAAGCTGCATTAGCCAACTTTTTTTACAGAGCAAATCTATGGTTTTTATCCCATAAGTACATAGAAAGTGGATTGCAACATGCCATTATTTACCAGTTGAGATTTACGCCAAAATATACAGAGTGCAATGTGAGACACCACATGTCTAATGCAGATGCTGTGCGTTTAGTGAACGGAGCAGTTAATCTTCACTGGTTAAGCAGTTCGTGTTTCATTGTTACATCTCAGTTCACTGTTCCTTGTGGGCAGAAAGTACTCACAAGACACCAGATTTCATTTGAGCAATTTGGCAAAGTTTATTACCATCAGGAGAGACAAGAGGCTCTTTTCTTTTACAGCCCTACTTAGTGACTGGGGCTGTTAATAACAGTTTATGTTGATATAAAAATCTACTGCTTTATCTATCTTAAGCTCTGTGTCTCAGAAACTTGTCAGAACAGGCAAAACTACTGTGCTGTAGGTAGAGGGTGACTAAGTGCAAAAATGCGATTGTGCTTGTGTGTCTGTCACACACCTGTATGATATAATAGGAGACAGGTTCAGGGTTTCCAGAATCCCAGGTGAGAGTAATACTTGTTGCAGTTCTCTCCGTCACCACAGGGATGCCAGGAGGCTTTGGCAGAGCTGAGGGGAAGAAAAGGAGGAAATCTGACGCACTATCCCTTCATAGCTTGAAAACAAGTTACATTTTGGAACTTCAAACTTGTCCTGAATGAAAAAGCTGAAAGCAATTAAATGATGAAGTCAGCTTAGCACCAGAATGACAACATTATCGTAATCTCTATACAACAATTAAAAGTACGGAAAACCAATAATGAACAAAATTATCTTGACCAATGGACAAAACAAATCCAGTCTGTTCAAAAAAACTTATCATCACTTCAAAGAGATTTTTAACTTTTACATATTTAATCCAAATTAAAACCCGCACATGCTGATTAACTAAATAGAGATTTAGTGCTAAAATTGAAACAGCAGCTGGAGAAAAATGAGTCTGTGCTCGGTATCAGCATTAAGAAGTGGAGACAAAAGACCTTTTTCTCAAAGGATTCTTTAAAGCTTGATTAAAAATGATAAATTTCCAATGTAAATCACAAGAAAACACCTAAAATCTTTCCTTCCCTACCAATTTCCAAGATAGTAAGTTAGAGAAAGAATACTGTAATGTTGTAACCAATAGAACTGTGTTTGTATCTGCTTGTGCTTTTGAGTATTTTTGACTTATTTAAGTTATTTTCAGTGTGTACATGTTGTTTTCCTTCCTGCTTAGGAAACAGTATATAGGGTATTTCATATATGCATTATTTACTTTAGTGTGTTTATTTGCCATGAGTATGTACAAACAGAGCACTCCTGAGAAAGAGTTTCTTTACTTTTCTGACTTCTTATTTCTTTTTATTTCACTTGAGTAAAGGTTGAACTATTAATACCCTCTCTGGTTCGTATTGTTTCCTCTCCTCACCCATAAGCCTCCTCAGAACCCACCTTTCACAATAATCTGTGCCACCGCCTCAATCACGCCGAGCGTCGACATGGCAACACAGGTATAATTGTTGGACTGGCGTACGTCAGTCAGCTCAAGGACGTTGCGGCCGATGGGCATGTCGTCCTCGGGCGTCAGGTCTTCTGCTCCTAGCATCCACTTCACGTAGGGCATCGGCGAGCCAACCGCCACGCAGGTGATGTTGACGTTTCCCCCTGGCATGATCTCGCTGTCGGCTGGGGGGATGGAGAAGCGAGGAGGGACACGACGCACTGGACCAAACAGCAATGAAGGCAGGAAGGCGAGAGGATAGAGATGATTAGAAATTCATTACTGTACAGAACAGTGGAGGGTCTATACACTGAAGGATGGTTATTAGATTTTTTTGTTGTTGCACCATGAGCTCTGAGATGAAGTTTTATGGCATTCAGATTAGACTGCAAGCATCAAGACAATCTGGTACACCACCGCTAAGGTGCATGTGATACCAAAATGTTTTATTAAAGCAGTTTTAAGGTGTGCTCCATTAAATATTTTATGAACTGAAACACAAAAGATACAAAAAAAAACAAAAAACAAAACAACCCACAGCAAACACGCATGCATTCACAGGGAAAGAACAGTATACAGTATATCTCAAAGGAGTGAACTGTACAGGCAGGTTTAAAGCTTCAGTGCTGCACACAAAACAGCCAAGACACACAAACACAAATGGCAGTTTAATGGAAGACAAGAACATACTCGGGAGAGACTCGAAAGAGCCACACAGTTGTTACTGTACCAACCTTCTCGAAGCTCTGCAGTGGGAGGTAGGACAAAGCATGGCGGGAGAAGGAGGAGGAGGAGGAGAGAAAAGAGAGGAAAATATCAAAGATGAGACAGGAGACAAGGAGAGAAAACAAGTTAGACGAAGGAACATGGCAAGGTGGCGAGTGACAGGGGGGAAAAGCCAAAGAGAGCAAGTGGAAGAAAGAGAAAAGAAAGGCGTGAGAAGAGGAAAGAGGAGAAAGCGGAGACCAAAGATGGCCAATATTGGTGAAAGCCTTCCTGTTTAAGGCGGCCTCTGCTGCCAGCTGTCTCCAAAGACTGCCTGTCAAACACTCACTGAGCAGCACTGCAAGATTTTACTGGCCCTGCAAGCACTGTTAGATGCACATCACTGACTCCGTGCTGTTGGCTTGTGTGTGTGTGTGTTTGCGCGCACATGTGTTTTATATACCTGTATATCGAGTGTGTGACATAGATGTGTGTGCATCCAATCGTGTGTGTGTTTGCTTCGTAGCCCCCAGGAGCAATGTTGGAGTCAGAAAAGCATGCTACACTGTTTAAAGGCTTTTTTTTGGGTGGGCAGACAACAGAGCAAAAGGCCCCGGGAATAAAAATGTCTCCAAGACTCAAACATTTTGTGGGTATGCGCGTGAATGTGAGTGTGTCGGAGGAGCGGGGAGAGGAGACGGCGCCTGAGGAGGTGAGATGCCTGTCAGATTTGGGGAGAAACAGAAGTCTTAACCAGACAATGATTTGGTTTCTCTCTGAGGTCTAAAGGCTAAGACAGGAGGGCAGAGAGATTAATGGCTCGACTAAAACGCTCAGCCCGGCCTTAACTTGATGTAAAGAACTCTCAAACTATCCTGTTTTATGAATCTACAGCCTAAAGCTAATTAAAATACAGCAGAAAACACATTTAATACACAGAAAAAACAATAATACTTCATCATAAATCAACAGACTGCACGTCTACAATCACAGGGATCCTTAAATCTGTGTGCTCTAATTGGACTTCGTGTCTCATGGTTGATTTTTATCCCCCTCTTACCTCTGACATAGAGGTTAGCTGGGGTAGAATAGCGTGTCCCATCGCTGTTGGTGGCAACACACTCATACTTCCCCTGGTCTGACTCCTCACTCATCTCTATCTGGAGGGCACCTGGATGGATGGAGGGATGGAGAGAGAAAGAGTAGAAGACAGAACGAGAGAGAGAGAGAGAGAGAGAGGGGAGAGAAAGTCACACAAGAAAGACAGAGAGGAAGAAAGAGCAATCACACAGAAGTGGAACACATCAGGTAATTGGGTATAGTACATAAATACATTAACATATAAATGGTAATAACTGCAGAAAGAACAAATGAGTCTGAGGGAGTTTTCAGCAAAAACAAGCTGAACTCTGCATGAGGAACACAGAGCTACAAAGGGATCTGTAGAGCAACATTAACAAGTTTCTACCACTGTCAGCAAGAATCTGCCCAAAACAAGGGTCAGTTTCCTGATTTAGAAATGGGAAGAAAACAAAAGCTAAAAAAAAAAAAACTGATACAAAACCTACAAGAACAGAGAATGTAGTCTTCATGCAAGGCAGAAACAAATAAACCAAGCAGCCAAAATATGGAGAAATCCAGTCACAAATACAGCATTTTGAAAGAAAAAAAAGTCTTTGCTGAAAATCGAGACATTAAGGAGCAAATCACGTTTTCAAAGATTAAATGTGACAAAGATATTGCCGTGGCAATAAGATATCCCCAACCCTTTCGGATCCACCAATGGGATCAGGAGTGTGATGTCAATTTAAAACACACCCAATAAGGAGGTAAAGACATCAACCGACCTCCTTCAGGGCTAACAGATAAAAAAAAAAGGAACGACATACGCAAAGCCTTGGGAAGGGACCGATGCTTTCTCGTTCCCTGAAAATAGAAAAACGGTCAAAAAAAGTCAACCAGAGGTTCTTTAAAGATGGTGTGGTTAAGGCAAAAAAGCGCCCATAAAAACTTTATCAAAAAAGTGGTTGTTTGGGGCTTTTTATCGATAATGAGAGAGAAAAGAGAAAGTAATGGTAAAAAACCATGAAGGAAAGTGTGTGTGTATGCATGTCTGTGTAAATATGTATGTGTGTGAGCACACTAATGTGTGCAAGTGTGTGCCTGAGCTTTCGCCATCTGGACTTTTCAGGCTGAACGAATAACAGCTGGGAGGGAAAACAAAACTGGGACGTTTGATTGGGCAAATATAGACAAGGTAGATGGAGAGGCCGGGTCAAGTGTAGTTCAAGACCCCCCTCCAAAAAAAAAAAAGAAAAAGGAAACAAAATCAGGTCACACAAAAAAAAATAAAAAATTAAAAAGCAACAAACAGGGGTAGAAGTGAGTGTGCTTTTTCACCTCAAATAAGCAACAAAGAAATAAACCCAAGTTGTAAACACGTCATGCTTTAGGTTGGAAACAAAGTAGATGTAAAAAGTTAAATGATGTTAAACTGATGGGTACAGAAGAGAGATCACAATATGGCGAGGAAGGAAGCGATGTATTTCTGTTAGAGAGTGAATGCTGAGGCTGTGATGGGAAAATAAAAGGATGAAGAGAGGATGGAAGATGAGAAGAAGGGAGGGTGATAGTCAGAGTATAGTAATGAATTGCTTGCTCAACTCCAATTCCTCCTCTTGCACCTACTGCAGATCTGAAGAAGTTGGATGAGTACCACCAATATGGCAGAGTCTTTTCAGACTAAACCCCACATTGATCAACCCACCCAGAACTGCTTTTCAGATCTATGAGACAAGTAGGAACAAGGGGTCGAAAAGGAATCGGGCCACTGTGTCATGTTGGTCCTCCCAGCAGTCTTACCTCGTATGGGCGTGCCACCTGAGTGGGCAATGAATGCACGAGATTAGAGAAGGAGAAGAAGAAGAAAATGTTAGTACCACAGAAGGAGCAGGGGGTCGGGGAGGGAGGGAACTTGGGGGGGAGAAGGTAACTTGAAAAGGAGAAGAATCAAATTAGAGAGAAAGACTCAAAATATAGATCTTTAAAGAGTGAGAAGAGGAGGAGGCATAAAAGAAAAAGACAGAGTAAATAAAGACAGAATAAGCCTGAGAAGAGAAAAAAAACAGATCCAAGATAGAGTGACAGACAGTGACAGAGCTATAAGGAGATGGGTTATTGATTTGACTTTATTGACTTGCAGCAGGGGCAGATGTGGTTGTAGGAGTTGGGTTGTGTCTGCACTGCTCTATACTGGGTCTCTAAGAGGTGGACTGGTGGACTCTGAGTACATTAACTGTGCTGAGTCTTACACTGCTCTTGTCTCCGAAATGGATCGAACCCAGGACTGATCCTGCTAGCTGTATAGAGCGTAGATGTAATATTATATGTAAATATCATATCTATTCTTTGAGAAAAAAATCCACCCTTCAATACTTTCAAAAAACAGATATTATCCAACATTTGTATTGACTTCCCCCCCTGATTATATTTTAAATCTCCCTCATAACTGGCAATACTTAGACAATATGACATCAGGCCCTATTTTAATGAGACAAGCACTTCTTATTTTGCGAAGTGCACACCAGACTGGCTGAACTGGAATATAAATAGGAGGTTGTATTGTGATTAATAAATTCACTTTTAGCCAGCCAGATCCAGGTCTTGTCGCTCGGAAACATCTGTGCCAATTATAGTGATGCATGACGACAACAGCTCAAAAAGGCGGCAAGAGGCTTCTCGAGGAAATGTGATTATTGTGTGGATGGTGCAGAATGGCACATCCTGAACATAAAACACATCAAATCTGCAGCCAAAGGCAGATGGTGTGTTTTTCTTTTATTTAACTTCCCAATAATAATAGAAACAAACAATAAAAATGCTAATTAAGCCATTTATGTCATTGCATCAATCCGAGCTATTTCAGTTTTATCTCACGTCATAAATGGTTACGTCACACTATTAAATGTGACACAGCATTTAATGAGATTGAAGAATAAAACATGAAATGTTACTTTCACTAAAAAGATAGTTGGAAAAGACATGCTGAGCTAATTTGTAGATACGTGTGGACTGCATACAATAAATCCTTTAAAAAAAAACTTTAAATGCCCTTTAAATTGCTCTGTATTTTGTACAGAGTATTTTGTTTGCTCTCGCTGATAAAATCACAGTAGTGTGGTTCTAAGTGCAAACTTAAAAATTACCAAACCATTGGGGTGCCCGTTGCAGCGCCGGTACAAAAAAATAGGCCCCATAAAGCCAAAAGTCCTGTCAGCAGGGCTTCACCTGAGTCTGACAGCAGAGAATTTTTCAACTAAAATATCTAAAACTTCAGCTGTAAATGTCAAGCTGATGTCTCAGGCTCTTAGAATCAAAGAGCTACAGGGTATTTGTAGACTCCAAATCGTAAAGCCAACATCAAAATTCAAACAGAGAGCAGTTCATTGTTAAAGACACTAAACTCTCTCTTACAGTGGTCTAACACAATACAGAATGTCATGCAGCCAAAAGAAATGTGGTGCCTATTTAATAAGGTGCAACCCAAAAATGACAATATCTTTACAATTAACACCACGAATAATGATGCCGTTTGAAAATGACAATGCAATTCTAAAAACACGAGTGAAAAGCTAATCTCTGCTTTTGTCTCATTGTAGCAAAAACATCAGTTGCACTTTTGGAGGGATCTGGATGTCAGAGGGTAGTTTCATAGTTTACCAGAAACCAGTGTGCCTTGCTTGTTTTGTCCGACAAACAGTTTGAAACAGAGAAAAGCAGGAAATACTCTCGTTGAAGACACTGCAGCCAGATATTATTTGGCATTTTTGCTTGAAAAATTACCTTAATGGTTAACTCACAATACAAAAATAGGTAATAACTCAGTTCTGTCATCTCACTAATGGAGTTTCTAAAGGTCTTACTTTGTCGCCAAGCTTTAGTGATCACAGGTTTGGTTTGAACCTGTATATCTGAGGCATGTTCAATTAGTGAGTCACTGCAGCCAAACAAGGGGCAAATTACAACACCTTGTTGCAAAATTATCCCTTATTCTTTACAAAAGACTGGTACAGCAGGGTGTAAGTACTGAAAAGTGGATTTTTAAGTAACTAACCCTTGCTAAGATTTATTATACTGATGAAAAAAAACTGAGCACGTCCACACCAGACCACTACTTCTACAGTGTAGCGACCAGGTTTAGCACATACACTGTACAGTCAATGTCTAGAAACCTGGTCGCCATTGATTTCCTGACTGTGGCTCCACCAGAAGCAAAGCTAACAGCTATCTGGAGCTGACGGCTGATGGTTTATTGACTGGTAACTCTATACAGCGGAGCGGAGAGAGTAAGTGGGTGAGTGGATGACAGAGTGAGTGAGTGAGGGAAAGAATAATTGAGTAAGTGAAAGAGTGGAAAAGTAAATAGGTGAGTGTGAGGAGAAAGTTATAATTCTTTGGGTGTGGAAAGGCTGCAGGTGCACAGGTGAGGGTGAGGCCAGCTACCTTAAGGGTGACAGAGGTGTGTGTTTTGTGTGTGTGTTTTCATGTCCGTGTTATGCTGTTTGTAGCATCTATACGTGTCTTTAACCAGAACAATGTGTGTGTGCCTGCAGTGTGTATACCTCTGTGCCTCGTGTCGTGTGTGTTTGACAGTTAGTAAAATGCGTGCCATGCACTTTAATAACACCGCAGTATTTGTAAAGGTGAGCAGTAGCAGCAACAGTAGCAACATTAGTGAACAGTATATAGAAAAGTGGACAGTGAGGGTGTGGGCCTCGGAACAGAAGCACTTACCAAAGGACTCTGTGGTTAAAAAGATACAAAGAGAAAAGAAACAGCATAGACATGGCATTACAATCGGAACCATTGGTTACACAGAGGAGTCGATTTAGTAGAAACACCTTGAAAAAGTACTGGAACTCCAAAGAAACAATCAAAAAAAGTAATGATATTGAGTATCTACACAGAAAGTTTTCCTTAAAAGAATCATAAAACTCAACTATTTTATAATCATCACATATAATTAAGTAGGCTAACATATCAAATATCTGACATTTTTTATTGTAACATTGTTTAGAAATATTTGAATCTACTTTCTTTGTAAAAATAAATATCAAAATGGGATTCTAAGCAGGGCATTAAGGGCTGAGCCAGATAATTCATAAAAACAACAGGGGACATAAACAAGGAGGTTGGTATCAGTAAAGAAGCCAGAGAGTTAGGAGTCCAATCACAAGAAAAAGGGGTTTTGGGTCCAGAGTTTGGCCACTGGAAGCTGGAGGAGGACTGGAGAGGGAAGGGGACTTTGCTATGACGTGTTGGGATTTGATACACTACTGTGGCTATCAAAAATAACTGAGTGGAATAAACTGGGGGGCTTGAGTGGAAGCCAATCTGTTGTCTGTGTGTTTTTCCAAGTAATTTATCATTGAGTTGAACAAATTCTGTCAATGTGTTTCCTCAAATAACACGAATGCAATATCTGGGAGTCAATTTCGCTTCTACGCAAGGAACACTTTCCAAGAAATTAGGAAAAACATAAAGGTTATTTGATTGTTTAGTCACAGCAGTGAGGTATATCAGAGAGGCAATTCCTTCTGTACACGCCACCATCACCTGGTTGCAGATTTAGTCAGAAGAGGAATTTGTTGAGCTTTGACTTGAGACATGAAGCGCGCTGATGCTTGTCAGAAGCTTTACAATGAGAAGAATTAAAACCTTTTGTGATGGTGATTTGCAAAGGAAGTCCTCAGAGAGTTTGGATAAAAGTTGGGAGTTCACTTTAAAAAAAGGCCTGAAAGAGTTTAGAAGGGTTGGCAACCGTACACAGTCAGCTCAGACCACAGCAGCAGCAGAGAGAGGCAGCTGAGAAATACAGCCAGTAACCACGGCGGGAGGAGTGTGGAAGAGCAATAAGGAAAGGGGTGAACGAGGGCAAGAATAACAGAAACTTTGTAGGAACAGAAATAAAAAAAGAGGTGGGGGTTGAGGGGAAAAGACAGAGGAAGGATAAGGGGGGTATTGAAAGGGGGGATAAAATCAAAGTAGGAGGGAAAAACCTTGAGGTGGAAATAAAAGCCGGGGTTGAAGGGAAGGAGAAGAAAGGAGGGATGAAAGTGCTGGTTACCTGAGCGGAGCTGCTTGATGCGTCCGTTGTTATTGGATGTGTTGACCGGCAGGAAATCCTTGAACCAGGTAATTTCTGGGTCAGGGTTGCCACTAGCAGCACAGAGCATGGTGGCGGTCCGAGAACGCTCCACCACTTTCAGCTGGGGACCCATGTCAATGGTGGGAAACCCAGAGGGCAGCTGGTCCTCTGGAAATATCAAATATACAAGTCAGATCTTCAACTTGGTAGGAGAGAGTATTGGTTCCTAACCTTTTCCCATGGTCCTATCACCTTCATTTACACAACCTGTCATGTTAAAAATCATTCATTTTGAGATTTGATCTAAAGTGGAATGTTTTTTTGATACTATTCAATATAAAATGAAGATAATACAGTACAAAACTTTACATCTTCCTTCATAGAGTTTGCTCAAGTAAGTATTAATACTACTTATTTTTAATGTAAATACTCATAAATTCTGAATCACAGCATATTTGTCAGAGAAGCATGTAAGTAATAACCATCCTAAACTTGTTTATTGATCGTGATAAATATTCTAAACATCAGCTCTACATTCATTTTTAATCCTATTTGTGCAGTTCTCTGCCTTAAACGCAAATATATGTAACTGCAGGGCGCACACCCTGTGTATCTTTCTGTATACGAGCCAATAGGACGTCCACATGTGTGAGGATTAATAAGAACTCCCTTCTACATAGGATAAACTGGGATAATATCTTGATGGAAATATATAGCTTTGGAAGGACAAAGCTTCATCCTTCTGGGAATATCTCACAAAGCGTTGTAAATGGAAATGTCCTACTGGCTTTCACATTAACAAATGCAGCAATTTGTCGTCGTTAAAGCCAGTCGCTGCATCACTCCTGTCAGTTTCCTAACTACCATTTATTCCTGTCATCAGTGCTTTATTGGTTTGGTAATAATGGATTTGGGCAGCTCATGTAAGGTTTACTACTTTTGGGACTGTTTTCCTTTATTAGCAAGTTAGTCTATATTCCACTGTATTGGTCCTTCCTCTTCAGTAATAAGGATACATCTGTCTTTGAGAGTGATTGGGAAGTGACATCAATAGGCTCAACATACAGTTAATATTAAATAAAATTACATTTTTTCTAATTACAATTAGACTGAAACTTTTTTCCCCTTTCAAATGAATACTTTGATAGAAGTTTCATAAAAAGCTATCTATTCTCATATAAAATAACTGTTTAAATCCCAAAACCTGCTGGATGGTTTAAAAGGTATATTATCTTTAAGAAATGCGGAAAATTACAGTATTTATCATCATTTATGTGTCTTCTGGTTTTATTTAGAAAATAAACCAAACCTAAGCCTGAAAATGTGATATTTCATCAAAGTCACTTTATTCTACATTCTAAAATTGTAAAAGCCAGGAGTGAATCAGCAGTCATGTGACAAAAATACAGGGACCTTCCAGCTGAACTGCAGACAGTGTTTATACAAAGCAGACAGTAGACTAGTATAGAAGCAAATGAACAATTTAAAGTTGTAAAATATCTGTAGTGTGTAAAGCCATCATATTGTCCTAAGTTTGGTAACATCTGTTGGCTAAAATATTGAACATGATACTTCCAGTTTTTTAAATTTTTGCAAAATAAATAAAGAAATTCAACTTTTAGTTTTTCAATTATTTATGCCTTTAAATTTGTGTCTCATTGCCCAAAAGGCCTTTTCGAGTTCTGTCTACTTATCGCAGTGGTCGTCCTTAAAGGTGCAGGACTGCAGTGAAAAATGAGCCCACAGTGAGATAAAATGTGACAGGAGCAATGATTTGTTTAAAGAATCATTATGTAAATGCCTTGGTGGGAATCTTTTCTAATTCTGTAGATAGCCAGTTATCATTTTTGCACTTTTTATTTGAGTTTTAGAGCTGCTGCCAGCCTCCTTGCAGAGAGCCAGGCCAGCTGTTTGCCATGTTTCTTGTTATGCTAAACTAGGCTAACCGCCTGCTGACCAGTTGTGAGTGGTGTCAACCCTTCCATCGAACTCTCAGCGTGAAGACAAACAGTTATATTTCCCCAAGTGTCAAACTGTTACCTCCAATTACCCTGTACATCTTTGAGTAGTGCATGTGAGTGTATTGCGAAAACCCTCGCACAGCGGGCAGTCTGTGTTCAACACAACAGATAACATGATGCTCGAGAGCTGAAGAGACACAGCTTAAGCGCTGAACTCACACCGAGCTGGTTCGGTTACTAGTCTAGTGTCAAAGGGTTTTAAGGGAAACTGGCTGGCCGAGTGCAAGAGTCAAATTTAGATTCAATTTATGTCAAAATATGTTTCGCATCAGCCTCCAGACCAGAGGCAAGACTTTTAAAGAATCCAATAGCGAGGTCAAAAAGAATAAATAACATTTCATTCTACCTGACAAACTCACTAAAGCTTTAGGCAAATGCTCTTTGAATAAGAATCAACTGAAAATCAAATACTCTGTTCTGCTGGGAGTCAGTAGCAGTTGAACGCAACGTTTTTGTAGCGCTGTCTATCGTTAAGAACCTTTTCTGGAAGTTCACCCATCGCAAAAAAAAAAAAAGGCGAATCCAATAAAAACGAATCCACTGGGACTTGCACCCTTTTGGGATGGCAAATCAGATGTGAATTCATAGACATCGGAGGCAATTAAATCAAACAGAGAGTCATTCCACCGTGATGGAGGAAAATCAAAGGCAGCGATCCAACTTCATTCAAGTGATGTGGGAGACTTAAGAGGAGGGAGGGGACAATGCTTTGAGGACATGAGGGGATCAAAGATGCCTGAACTGAAAAGACACTGTATCCACCCTTCATCAAATAGGTACAGAGCGAATCCTTTTTTTAAAAACAAACTCTAAACTTTGCTCAATGCTGCACTTTGAAACTGCGAGGTAAAATGTCAGATGAGTCATCCATAATAAAGTGGATAAAGACAGACATGGAGAAAAAAAAAAAGCCAGATGAGCAAGGAGCGTGTGTTCCTACGTGTTCCTGCACTGTATTTGATCTGGAAGGCAGTCTATTTTAATCCCCCACCCCCCTCTTTTTTTTTTTTTTTTACCCACAATCCCTTGTGACTTTATCCCTCTCCACCAAACAGAGCCTCATTAACGGGAAATCCTAGCGCTGAATCTCGCCAAGGAGATGCTAATTCTGGTACTAGCCCATCGAACCGTAGCCGATGGGTCGTGAGACACCGGTTTCGCGAGTGCGTGTGTGGCCTTTTAACAGCTCCGGTTTCAATCAATCACAACGCCCCGACAAATGGAAACATGGACATAATAAACCAAGAGAACAAGATGAGAAGGTGTTTGTGTGTGTGTGTGCGTGGGCGGTGAAAGAGGGCAAAAGTGCAAAAAAAAAAAGAGTATAGGAGGAAAGAGGAGAATAGATTACAATAGAACGGGACAAAGAAAGAGTGACAGAAAGGAAAACAGAGAGAACAAGTGAGAGAGCAATAGAGGAACAGACAGGGAGGGAGAGAGAGCACAAGGGACCTATACAGCATAACAATCCTGATTCTCTCCGCTTTCATTATGCAAACGCTTACTTCAAAGCCAGCCCCTCGTAGGCAGGAATAATGCATTCTATTTCATCTACCTGGGGTGGGACACTGCACTGAACATTGAGGATGCACAGTTCCAGTGCTACTCCCCGAGATCATGCATCTCTCTATGCCCCTTTTCCTGCAACCACTGACATGTGCACAGAAAAATAGTTGCAGTCGTGGATCTGCTGGTGGAAGCGTATGAGGCCTGGATGAAAACACACATGCACAACACAACACAAAGACACACACTTATGTGCAGACCGAAACAAAACATGGGCTTTTTTAATTTAAAGTCGACACGGTGTGAAGCGATGTAAGTGAAAGCGAGGGCTGATTCAATGAACTTAAGCACACACACACACGTGCTAACACGCGCGCATAACCAGCTTTCCACCATCCATCATGGCGACAGGTGTAACCAACACCCCAGTGTGTTTGGGACGGAGCTGCATATGCGTGTGCATGTGTGTGTGTTAGAGGGAACGGTAACAGCTAAGAACCCCCTGAGGTCGGGGCAGATGCGTAACCCTACACTCCCTTGTTGACGGAGCTTCGCACACATCACACTGTTTCATTTGGATGTGCTCCCGCTTCACTGTTTCCACTGTGAGCGATCCAGATAATTTCACAGCTCACAGAAAAGCCCAGTCTCGCAATCATGGGAACTGCTGTGCGAATGCTGTCCTCCTTATGCAAGAGCCGAAATGAAATCACACACACACACACACACATAGCGTTCTGGGTTTGTCATCAGTAAATCTGGAGGACTGTCTGGTCTTCATGGGAACTAAAGAATGAGCCGGCTGCTGTTTCAGAGGCCCAAGTGTAACATGTGCACCTGCAGACGAACCTGTTTCTGTCATTCATGACTGACTCAGAGGATGAACAGTAGGGAATAGTTCTTATATCATTAATGCATGCATAATATATTTCAATACAACTGTGCCACTGCAATTCTTTCTGTTTCTTACATGTTAACTTTTTTGTTAAGACTCTGTCAGAGAGGAATTAATTCAACTCTGGTCTGGTTTTTGATGCCACAGTTAGTGATGCTGTAATGTGTACCTAAAATCAACCACACTGATGACAGACAGTGAAATATAGGATCTTATGCATATTACAATAAATATAACCAAACAACAATTACATTAAATACAACTTAGGCCTTCAATAAATGCTTTATTTACTATAATTGATATAATTAAAGGTTAAAGATGTTCTCATTCATCCAGGTCATAGTCATTCTGGGCAATTCAATCACAGGCAACTGGACTCAATAATATGTCTGTGAAGACGTTTCGCCTCTCATCCAAGTGGCTTCATCAGTTTACAAAAAAAAAATAAAAAATTAAAGGTGAACAGAAAAGTCCTCGTCCACCACAGTTTACAGACCACTTTGACCTGCTGTAATAGCAATTTTGCTGCACTCACATTCAGTTTCACCTCTAAATAAAGTAATTTAGATAGTTGGGGAAAAGTTTTGGTTTGTTTGCAACCTGTTTGATCAGCTGACCACTCTTGTCTGTGGCTCTGCTGTGTGTAAATCAGTGATTGAATGAGTTTTACATTGTAAGTCTTTGTCAAATAAGATCCAATACCACTGTGTTGTCCTTTAACACAAATTTAAAAAGATAAATTAGTCAGAACTTTAAAAGTTTTGAAATTTCAACTATATTTTTTTGCACGAGTGCTTATCAAACATCCCTTCAGACACATACGCACACAACGGTTTTCTTGAGCCATGAATTATACAGTATCTGACTGTACAATGGATACTAAAGCATATAATTGCTCTCAGCTTCATTATTATTTCAGCCATTGCCAATCACAGCCATTTACTGGGAGCCAAGATTTCAATTAGCCTGGTTCTAATCCTCAGTAATTAAGCCGGCTGACCTTAACACCGGATCCCTCCTGTCAGACAGTCAGTCAGTCAGTCAGTCACTGGAGCTTTGGTGCCTTTAGAGAGCCAGGGAGGGACACGGACACAAGACTGGCAAGACTGTGTGTGTGTTTGTGTGCCTGTGTAAGTGTGCGTGCATGTATTTGCACACATGTGTGCACTTTGTGTAGCTGACATTTGGACTGACAGTCTATCGGGGACTATTAGCTGCTCCCAGGTGGCCTCTTATTCATCTACAACACAATGACTCCTCAGAGGAACAAAAAGAGGCTAATCACTACAGAAAGGCTGACTGTCTTAGATTGAGGATACGTTTGTGTGTGTGTTGCCCGTGTGCATGTGCTTGAGTGGTAATGTTCTCGATGAAAAAAGACAAATTGGAGATGAGTGGATTGGAGCTTCCATCAAGAGGAGCAGGAAGAACAAAAATAGATGCAAAGAAACATAAGCAAGAGCACAACCAGATGTACACATGGAAGCGAGTATGCCTGCATGCACTCACATGGACAGACAAGTGCACACACACACACACACGCTTACAAAAGACAACCATGTGAGACAGGAAAAAATTCTGGATGGATGGAGCGGAACAGCACAGAAGATGCAAAGAGTGGTCTGATGTGAATAATTTAGAGGTTGCTGTGTAGTGGACCTAAGAGCATGTGGAGAGACAGAGGGAGTGAGCGATAAGGAAAAGAAGGATTGTGCATAAAAAGAGCGAAATGGGAAGAGCGCAATAAAGAGTGAGAGGGAACGGACTTGGGAAAACAACAAACACAGGCAGACGAGACAGAAAGACAAGAGACTGGCGGACGAACTCAAGCGATGTTATTACCCCTCAGAGAGACGAGAGGGAGAAGAGAAAGAGATGAGATGGCGGAACAATAGGCTGCACGTCCTTTCCCCATGAGCACATACTGTAAAGGCAGGCGATGTGATTATCCACACTTGAGCAACTTCACTCGCTAAGACACTCTTGAGCTTCAAACTACCGGTACATAATGTTCTCCTAATGGACTCCACTAACACTAACATCACTATCTGCATTAATGGACTCTTGCTAACACTAAACCATCTACCGCAGTGGATCCGTGCTTACACTTGCATATCCATATTTGAAGAAACATCTCCTGAGCCTCAAATTTCTTCTGCATAAATAGTTTTTAAGGTACAAGACAAGCAACAGAAAAGTATTACATTGATTGTGCAAAACCTGATTATTACTGGATTATGGGTTTAGTGTTTTATAGGTAATGCTAACATCCTCATCTACAGTTATAAAACCAAAATGCTTACAGTATATGAAAACAAGCTTCAAATGTTACCATTAGAGGTTTTTTTTTGCAGTTATACTCTTAAATACAGTATGCTACTATGAAGTCTACTAAACTAGTGTATAAACAGTTGATGAGAGTTAAGAACTCATCTGACTTTCCATGTGTAACCTAGTGTTTTGTTGGGGAAAATGATCCAAATCTAATCTTAAAATCATGATATTTCATCAATTACAATGTTACAATTTAATTTAGCAGACACTTTTCTCCAAAGAAAGAGTATCCCTTACACATGTTTCAATTAAAAAAATCTCCAAAATAAACCCTTTCTGTAAAAAATAAAAATAAAATATAAAAAAATAAGACAAAATCCCAATTGGGAAACCAATAATGACTCAGCTGCGACCAACAGTGACGTGGCAAAAATTCAGCTGAACTGCAGGTTTTGTAGTAAGTAGTAAAGTATCGATAGAGACACCATTTTTTTCCAGTATTGGTGGTATATGTTGATTTTTGTAAAATAAACAATCACAAAATTCAACTTGCGCTTTTTCTTTTTCTTTTTAATGATTTATGGCATTATAACTGTGTCATTCTCACTACTCTTAGCCAGGCTTGTGCTGTTTCCATAGAGGTGCAGGACTTTATATTGCAGTAAAAAGGAGTCCACAGTGAGAAACAGGAGCAAAGAAAATGGGGTTGAGAAAGTTAAAACTGTTTAAAAATATGTTCACAACTCACGAAAACATGCTAATGTTGGGAGATTGTTCTTGATACCAGAAATATTAGAATGTAAATAAAAACAATAAACACTTCAAATTTTATATCTTTAGCCTCATAGCATATTGTAAGGTTTTCAGAAAAGACATCTGACGCCAAAAATGCCTCAGTCAAAGAGATGACTTTGGCAGACAGTGATTTTGGAATGTAACAAGCATTCTGATAGGCTGAGGACATAGGCAATAATGCATGGTCAATCAGCAGTGTTAGGAAAGCAGAGTTATTCAGATATCACAATTTGGTCAAAATATGACTTAGGCAATTATGCTATGAGGCTAACGTGTCATATTGCCAATGATTTGTTATTGACTTACAGCAGTTACTGATGATACGAGTTCATTATGGACAAATAGTCTAACGCAACACTTAAAAATACCTTTACATGTGCAAATACATTATTTTTTGTGTGTTATGAACAAATTTGTGATCTTTTCAGACTATTAATGTGAAATAAAGTGTGTGACAGCTACATGCAGGCACAGATTGAGTGTGCGTTCACACTGACCTCTTAACACACTGAGTCTGGTGGAGGCAGTAATCTCTCCTGCTGAGTTGGAGGCGTGACATTCATAAATTGCCTCATCTCTGGGGGTTCTCAGCGGCTGAATCCTCAGGACCGAGCCGGATCCATCGTCAAACTCTATTACCTGTTGTTGGAAAATTTGTTAAAGCAGCTAAAACGAATATTTCTCTTATGGATCAAACGTTCATACTTAGTTAGTTGGCTTTCCTTTACTGAGGAGCACAATTTTGACATGCATCTTTGACATGTGATCCCAATTTCATGTTAATTGGCATGCAGTTGCTCAAAATAGATTCTGCACTTTCAATAAAACCTCTTCTAAATTCGTCAGGCTTTAAAATATGGTAATGTGCAACAGATATAGTGACAGCAAATTTGTTGAAATGTAGCTGAAACATTGGACTTTGACTGGTGTTGCTGTTTGGTTTTAACTTTATCGTCAACAAAGTTTGCAGCTCAAAGATAAACAAAAAATTGGGGAGAAAAAAAGTTGTTAAGGCCTTTTCCCAGTTTTTAATTTAGTGAGAAAAGCTGAATCCAAAGTGTAACATCAGTCACTACACATATCAAAATCAAACAGCACTACACAAACACTCTACTCAAGTAACTTTTGACTGCAGTGAAAGGATGTAGTAGAATATTTCTCTTGTCCTGTTCGGATTTGTAATAACTTTGGATTTTTCAGAGCTACTGGATTGTGCATTACAACCGTTCTTGCATAAGCTTAATACAAGCATGTAATTGATCTGGATTTTGAATTCTGGGAAGGTTTTCCTCTGACTGAAATCCAATAAAAAAAATAAATCCCACAACAGACCAACAGGAACAGGAAGAGAAGAAACATATACAGCAGGTAGCCCGAGCTTATATAGTCGGGATTAAAAAATAAAATATCTCCTCGAGTAATTTAATCACAAACAGGAGGACACCAAGATGAACTTAAACCTGGGAGGAAACTGGACTTATTAAAGTGGAAAAGCACCCTGAGCTCAGGGTGACGCAGTAGGAGCAGGAGCGAGGCTGATTCAACATCTCCATCTAGGAGTGACTTGTGAGGTGGGGAAATAAATCAAAGGTTTGGGCCTCTGGGAAACTAATAAGGCTGATCATATGAGAATCTCATATTGTGTAGCCCACGGCATCATCTGACATATGAAAGAGTTGGAACAGAGAGCATTTCACACACCTGCACAACCTTTGCAGTACAAATACAGAAAGGTACGGACACTGATCAAATCTTTAAAGGTACAATTTTGACTCTATATGCAAACTGTTCATGTGGCTATATATAATAATAAATAAAATAAAACGAAACACAACACTCATTATTGAGTTAAATGTCAAGTTTCATTGTGACAAATATCAGTGAGCAAAAACATTGATGGTTCTGTTGTATTTGGACAACCTGAGTGTGAATGCATGTACAATACAGGACTCTGAAAGAGGAGAACCTAAATGCACAGTCGCCTTTTTGTCATTATCAACAATTCTGGCAATTATTTACTTGAATAATTGATTCTATGGTGTGTAAAATGTCAGAAAATAAAGGCCAATTTCTTTAAATATTTGTCTTATTAACAGTCCAATACCTAAAGAGTAAAAAAAAAAAAAAGCAGCAAATCCTCACAATTGATGAGCTGAGACTGTAGTGTTTGACATTTGAGCTTGAAATGTTTTTAAGACGACTAGTTTGACATTTTGAAAATAAGCTTTTTCCCTTTCCGGCTGGAGGAAATAGATCTCCTTAATCTATCCATAAATATCAACCTATAGCCAGGATATGGTTAGCTTAGCTTGTCATAAAGTCTACTGAAAACACAGCTAACCTGGCTGCGTCCAGACGAGCATCTTTGCAACACTTTACATCTTGTATATTTAATCGGTACAGCTGTCTCGTAGCTCCATCCCCATCTTTTATAATTCAAATGTTTCCTTTTAGCAACTAACTGATTATTAGAACAGTTGCAGATTAATTCTCTGTCAATAAAACAATCATTAATCAGTGTTTACAGCCATGTTTAATGTTATTAGTTTTACCAGTCAAACGTCTGCTGTGAGAAAAGCGTAAGAAGGATATAACAGCGGGAAAACACAAACAAGAACTGACAACAGCAGCAGCAGTCCTCCTGTTTCAGCTCACTGTGTGACCACCGGCACAGCCTCCACACAGTCAGTGAACCTCTACAGAGGCTCTATTGTGGGATGCAAACCAATTCCCATTGTGCTTCGTTCATTAGTATCACAGCATCGTACCTCAAATCTCTGGTTGCTGACTTTTTTGCCCTTCTTGTTCCAGACAATCTTGGGCTGCGGTTCCCCGGAGGCCTGGCACACAAAGGAAGCTACTCCCCCCTGGACTCCTGTTTGGTCCTCTGGGGTTCGTGTGAATCTGGGGGGTGCTGTAAGAAAAGACGTGATCAAAAGTCAGTCTGTGTGTTTGCACGTGCCAACAAGTCCAGGGAGAAGTTGTGATGGAGCCTCATCCAACAGTCTTCACATGACAACACATTTGCACACATGTAGTTATTCACTAATGGAATATTAGGTTCTTTCATGTAAATACCGGAACATCACTCAATATGCTACAATAATCTTCTTCTCACACATCTATAACATTTATCTTTGTTGTGTGTGAAAGGGGAATGCAAGTTGTTTATGTGTCGTGCAGTTTAAGTGAAAAAGTGCAGAACAATGATGCAGTCTGTAAAAAGGTTTCAACAATCCAGCTGTTTTCAACTGTGTTTGTGTGTTACAGTGTGAAACACTTCTTGGAGTTCGTGTACACCTCCAACACATCTTTCAGCTTAGATGGCATGTGGGCGGTTTTGTGTCTGTGTGTGTGTGTGTCATTTTTTTCTATACACGTGTGTGCAAGTACCACCATGTTTTCCCTCTGTCCCTGTACCACCAAAGAAGCTTAATATTTCTGTGCCATAAAGGATTTATGAAGACTTACTCCTGACATGACCACTAAAGCCCCTCGTTCCGGGGACGCCAACAATATCATAACCACAGCCTCCGCTGGATTGTGACATCACGACATCAAAAAGATTCGGCACGTCAGTCACGGCACGTCACCACCAGCTCGCCTAATGGCATTCCAGCCAAACCAGAAAATCCCTACTTAAGGGCTTACCGCCAACCGCCCTGACAAAGGGAGAGAAATTGCTTTTTGCTGTTTAAAAGGAGGGAGGGAGAAAAGGGAGAAAAAGCCTTTCAGAGAAGGGGAGAAAAAAAAAACGAGAGCGAGCGCGTGTCGAAAGAGTGGGGAGAAATGAACAGAGGAGAGAATGAGATAAAAGGAACGAGTGAGAGAGACAGATGGAGAGCAGTGGAGGGAGAGAGAGGAAGACAAGCGGGAGGAAGAGAGAGAGAGAGAGTGGGAGACACAGAGGGTGAGATGGAGAGCGAGCGAGCCAGATGTACTGGCAAACACAGTCAGAGAGCCTCAAGCTGCCCAATCACCTCTACACCTCACTGGCTCACCGCCAAATCTACCTCAATGACTGAATAAAACAGTGTGTGTGTATGTGTCAGCTCACTTTTTCATCCGTGCACATGCCAATTTACATTCATCTACAGAAACTGTGCACCTGTATGGGGGAGTGTGCTTGTGCGAGTTCATCCAGTGCCAAACGATTAGCCAGCCGACTGACCATCACTCCGGTAATGCATTCAGGGTGCTTCCAAAATATGAGAATTAGCAGATCAGTGCTTTTGCATCATTTATGTTAAATACGCAATTTTCAAACAATTAAAAAAAAAAGGCACTTTGGGCTCTGGGAAATTGTGATGATAATTTTTCATTATTTGACATTTTTTGGAGACAAAACAGTCTGCAGATGAATACGCAATAAAAATGATGGCTTTTGTGGTGTGATGTACACTACATCGCTGCACGCAGATGATTTCTACATGCATGCCTTTGTAATGTATGTGTGTGCGTGACGCATGAATGAGCGAGCAAATGTGTGAGCCCATCTGAGAGGGAGGCTGAGGGAAAAAGAGAAAGAATGAGGAGCGGGAGAATCTCTCTCTTAATCCTCTTGCTAATCTCTCCCCCACAAAACAAATGAAAAGTGTAAAGCCAGCAGAGCCATACTAAAAGGCATGGTAGATCTTTCAATTGCTTTTTTTTTTTTTTTTTATCTTTCCCCCCTTCTCTTTATCTCTCTTGCCCCGATCACTCTCTTCATACATCTCCTGTTTAATTGTCTTAGATTCTCTCTTTATATTTTGCCTCTTTATCTCTCTACCCCATTCCTAATTCTTCGCCGCTGCATCGCTTCTTTCTCCCACTTCACAGCTGCTCTCCTTGCTCCCTCTTTCATCCTCCTCCTTGTTACTCTTTCCCCATCTCCTCCCTCCATCTCTGGGGTGTTATATAAGTCTTCCTGTCACATTGACTGACTTTATGAAGGGGGGTGGGAGTGGGGAGGAAAG
>OMNN01000180.1:0-26228 GCA_900302755.1 Chromis chromis | reverse complement strand
CTTGTTATAGGTCAGGTTTTTTTGTGTGCGTGTGGATGCACTATTCAACCCATAGTGCTGCAGAGAAAGAAAGGATCATCATTTCCAGTACTGGATGGCGAGCCTCAACCCAAGGAACCGAACACACTGGTAGATAGTGACCCGACTGGTCACAACAAACAAGACATTGGATGAACATTTGTCAGACATTTTGAAAAAGACTAAAAAGACTAAAAGGACTATACAAGACTGGGGTATTTTATTTTATTTCATAAGAGCGCGCAGTTTTGTTTATTGTTTTATATGCAAACTTGGATCCACTCATAACTCAATAAGTAAATATTACTTCTTTTCTACAAACTGTGTGTATTTTCCTCTGTTGTTATATACATCTGGGCTCCTTCGAATTCAGAATCTTCTGATTAGGCCCAACATCCTTTTTAAGCTGGTATTATCAGTGTCAGTAGTAAAAGTGGCTACCTTGTCATACCTGCTTATTATTAAAGGGTACTAGAAGGAACCTAAGCATAGGTTACATGCGCATGCCTGAAGTCCCGCCGCCAGTTTCCGTTACGCCATCACAGCGCCACCAACAGGCCTGGCATGTGTCTTACATCGTTTTCAGGTGTATCAAGTGAATTTGTGTGGATGGACAGATTTACTGAAACGGCTCCGTCTTTACGAAGAACGTTTTTGAAACTATAAGCGTTTTGGCTTCGTGTGGATGGGGCCTTAGTCATTCCATTTTTCATGAATAAATAATACTGTTGCACATTCATATTCAAACAATTATCTTTGTCTTTTCTTGCACCTGTATGTTGACTGTGTTTGACAATTCAAGCAAACCGAATGTTATTTAGCTCACCTCTTCGATCCGCGCAGCCTGATTTTACACATCACATCTTGGTGCATGTTTTGGATTTTGCCCTCTTTGTTCAAGTTTCCCTGCAAGTTAATCAGGTTGGACATACTTTCCAATGCACAATCTGTGAATTGTTAAAGGATTACAGACTGGCTACTTGTGTGGAGAGAAGTCCGGTAATGGGAGTGTAGTGCAGCGGTCCAAGCGGTTTGTGGGATTGCTCCAGTAAAACAGCGAGGCATCAACAAAGGAAACACATTACTGTGTTAAAGCATCTGAGGTTTAATAACCAGCGTGCAAAAGGGAATTTCCTAACTTACACACCCTGTCACCATTGAATGCAAATTAGGCAACGCTAAGAGGGAGAATGCATTTGCAAAAAAAAAACACATCTGAGTGTGTCTAATTGATTATTCTTTTAAATTGTTTTAGTTGACACACTGCAATGAGACAAAACAGCGGCCTACCACTTACATACAAATGCAGGCTTTGAAGTGTTGTCTCCATCCCTCTGTGTATGAAGAGGAAGACACCTATGAGGTGGAGTGGGGGTGTCGGAGAAAGGGAGACAGGCAGCGTTTGTTGAGGTTGACAGATTAGCCCCTGCTTCTTGGAAAAAGACTGATTCTGCTTGGCATAACAGGCAGTACCTTGGGGGTTGCTCGACAGTTGCCCATCCCCATATCCCCACACTAACTCCCGTCAGTCCCCACCCCCCTTCTTTTGCTTTTCCTGTATGTACCAACCCCCCTCAATGAATAGATCCTCAAGCATCACCACCACATCCACACAGGCTCACTGAAAGCATGATTTAAACCGTAGGCAGGCTAAATGATGCTGTGAGGCCACACATTTTGTTCTTAACAGGTGTGTCACAGTGGAGTTGTAGATCATAGTGTACAAAGCTTGAGAACAGTGGTTGGGAATAATTAATCTGACTCCTGTGTTTCTTTGAGACACTGTCAACATCGGTGCACTTGCTTGACTGCACGTGTCACTGAAACATGCTTGATACTACAATGTCTTAACATGACCATTAGATGATTATATGATATTAACTTTGCACTGACATATCAACCTAAATAAAAAAGGAATCACATGACCAAATACACTTGCTCCAGCCAGGATCCATCCCCCTCCTCTTTACCGAGTTGCACATTCCTAAAGGAAGACTATTTAGGGCCATCCTTCATGCACTGGTTCTACTGGGAGTCACCACCACCCCCATCCCCTCCATGCACACACCCAAACCCCCAATCCCTCCCTTTACCACCCAACAACACACAGCCACACGTCCCTGCTGTTCATGAATAATCCAGGCGGGCCGACAGGCCATTGCACTCAGCTTTGTGGGGGAAGAAGCTAGAACAAAAGACGGGCAGCTCACAGAGCAGCTATGGCTGAGTAGGCTCAGATGAGAAGACAATGGTAACTAGTGTCAGTACAGACAGGGGCAGGAGGCAAAGACTTCAGAGTAAATCACATATCCAGGCGCCTGCTCCCATCTCAGTGCTGCCATGCCAAATACCAGAGCTGGGAACCTTGCCTTCTCGCTTTCGTCTGCAGAGCAAAGAAAGACAGAGAGAGAAAAACTATCCTCTCATCTTTCCCTGCAGATGTTTGGCTTGCAAAAGCACAGGACTGGGCAAAAGTAGAGATCACTAATGAACCTTTTCTTCCCTCCTCACTAAATGGCAGGGTTAAGAACTCTGTTTAACCCCGTCAAAGATGAGCAGTTTAAACAAGCTCGAGGAGTTACAGATGAAGTTTTACAAGGACATCTCCGACGGTGCCCTTTGTCCTTGTTCATCTGCTGAGCCCCCTGCCAAGATTTTCTGTTCCAGTCCAGTTCACACCTTAAAGCAGCTTGAAAGTATTTGACATCTCCAAACACACAGGGCCTGGAGTAGCAGATGTGGCTGGGCTGCAGCCACAGAGGCAGTTATTGTATTAGCCTGTAGCTCCACAGGGGGCTGCACTGACAAGGTGCTATGGATTGCCTTACATACGCCCATTTGGTTGCTCTGACTGTAACTGTCCAACTGCTAAACTCTACTCATGTCATGATAATGAGCAGCATTACTGCACACAGCTCTCACTGCGTTTCTTCATATTAAGCTGCTCAGTTTTATTAAACTGACACATGTTAATAGTAGACTCTGATCATAATAATACCAGATTAAGCTTTTCCCTGATTAATTAATCATTAGATTAAAGAACTCAACAATCATAATTAGAACACTGTTGTGCATAAGCAATTTAATGAATTCTTTCCCTCGTTCTGAGCTGGACAAATAATGCTGATTGAATGGTTATCTCCATAATTAATAATAACTTGAACAGCAGGAAATTCTAATGACGCTTGGAAAAGATTTGAATAAAACTGAAAACACATATCTTTAAAAAGTGTTTTTTTAATAATTAAACTGAAATCTTTTACAGACATTTTTGTTATGCTTGACACTAAAGACACTGAAGGAGCATGAGCAGCATTCAGCTTATTCTTCATACAATTTGTGTGACTTTGTGCCTCAGAGTATCAGAATGTCTGTATGTGCGCCACACAATCGAAGAACTCATGTGGAAGTAAATATTATTTGAATCTGAGCACGACATCCAACAATTTGAAAACACTCCAAAAACCAATTTGCTGCCACAGTGCTTATAGAAATGTGTGCAGTTTTTGGTGGAGCCATGTGACCGAGCTTCTGTCTGCGGCATGTGTATACGTGACTCACCAGCCCTTGACCTGGGAGTTTTCTCTGAGCTATTAACCACTGTGTATGAGTTGTGTCTGATGCTTTTGTTGGTCATGTTGAGAAAAAAAATCCTCTGTGTACTTTTTGTGACTCATTTACAATTTTTTTTTTTAAACCTTTATTGAGGATTCTGTGTTCACTTTCATGGTCTCATTTTTTGCTCATTGTTTTGTTTTGTTTGTTCATTGATGAGCTTCGTTGGTGATTCCACTAAGTCTGGCTCATAATAGTCTCTCTGTTGACACTCAACCTAAAACGTTGGCTAAATATTTGACCTCAGTCCCTGCATGTGACCTGTGAGAGTGTGAGGCTTCCTGTGCCTAAAAAAAGACAAAAGGGCAGCACACACACACTCACACTCACACAGACACACACTCACACAGCCTCAGGGGATCAGTCCAAAGCTCCATATGGAGATGTCTATGACTCAGCGTCTCTATGTAAATCTACACCTACTACGTGATTGACAGCAGCTTCAGGATAACAAACCTGTTGGTACAAGTGTTGTCACTGACTAAACAGAAAGTCAGAGTTGTTCTCAACAGGTTGGCTGTTGTAATGATGAAATGTTGGATATGATAACCAGTATATTCTGCAGTATTTAGAGTCATAATCTGTAAACCTCTGGTCACTGACTCAGCAGTGCAGTTGCAGAGTTGGTTTTACTTGTTATTGGTGTGCTGCAAAAATCCTTGCCCAAGTAACACGATCATGAATATGTTATTTCCTGATGTGACAAACACAAATGTCACTCAATTGCAAAAGTAAGGAGCTCCAGCCATGATTAACAATAGTAATTATATTAATTGACAAGTAGTACAGATGTTAGCTTGTCAGATCATATTGTACAATTTAGATGGCTTCTGTTCCGACTGCTCAGTTCAGCCTATTGGGTCAGAAATTGGAAGCAGTATTGCCAGATTTGGACTATTTTTCCTTTAACGGGAGCAGCTAAAAAGTGATTTGTGAGGATGTCATTTGGACTACTTTTGTAACATTTGTGCGATTTCCATGTATGAAATTGTTTGGCTATTAAATCTGTAAGGCAGTCACGAAGGGAGCAACAACAGGGAAAGCGTACTCCATCACAGGTACATTTGTATAGGTGTCCTAAAAAACAACAAGAAGTTAGTTTAAGAGTTAAAATTTCAACATGCAGACACGACACATTTTTAGATTCATCTTGACTTACATTATCATAAAATGTCATTTGTAAAATCAAGTGATCAGTGATAGTTGTCAGTACATATAATGGTATATGGCATTAGGAACTATTAATACCTAATTAGGTGTACTCAATTGCCCAAAACTGAAACGAACATAGGTCAATGAAACAGGATTTCAGTTGGACTCAAAAGTATTGGTCAGTGTACATTTTCAAAGCCTCTTTGTTGGAAAAAAAAAACACATATGTTCAATATGTATAGGACTGATAAAAAAAAAGACCCTCTTCTCACAATAACAATGTCCACATTACTCAGTTATATCATTAATATCTCCTTGTCCAACTACAGCTCCACAATGCCTCTGTCTTTTGAAATAGTTGACTGCCAAACCTTTCCTCATAATTATGAGATTGTTTTCTATGAGATAATATCTTTTTTCTTCATTATGAGATAGACAGATAAAGGTCGTGTGGGTCTACATGTTCTTCTTTTGTGTATGCAATGCACATCCATAGGTATATGGTTACTTGTTCCACAGAGGTTTCTGTTCAGCAAAAGTCACAGTGTATTACATTTCTTTTATTGCTTATCTGACCTCTTTTCAATACTATACAATAAAGCTAAACTAAAGTTATTTGGGATATTTTGTTGTTTGTAATAATTAAATCAGTGAGATTTATTCACGTGTTTAAGAGGATTTTGTTACCTTCATTCAGAGCCAGACTAGCTTATTTCCCCCTATGTTTCCAGGCTTTATTCTAAGCTAAGCTAAGGGGCTGCTCGCTATAACTTCAAATATATATTGTACAGACATGGGTGGCATCAGTTTTCTCATCTAACTGTGCAAGGAAGCAAACAATCATCATAATCCTCTACTGTTCAGGTTTAGTATATCATGTTTTTCATTGTTATGTGGCTTAGTTTATGATCCTGAGGTTAAACACAGAGGCACTCCATGCAGAGTCAGGGAACTGGGAACTAATGGGTTAAATGACATATGGTTATGAAGCTTGAGAAGGAAGCTGTGAATAAAATGGGGGCGACCTCTGAACAGTCTGACCTGAGTGACATTGATTAGAATTAGAATGTGAAGTGTGCACGGTGGCATGGATGGGGGTGACAGGCAGATCTAATGCGTGGCTGGAGGGGGCTCATACTGCTGCCATCGACTGAATGAGGGGACATGGTGGCACTATTGCAATGCTATATGTGCAAATGTGTACTCTAATCTTATCAAAAAAGCTTTTCTTTAGCAGTACCCTCACTTTAAAAACAAATTTAAATGCAGTTCCCTTGCGTGACTTTCTCTACATCAATAAGCCTGTTTTAGTGACTTCTAATTTTGGTCATGGTGGCTACTACTTTACTTCTTTTAAAGTAATAGGTCCAGAGTCCCTGCTCACTTTGATGCTTTTTTGGTTGATCATTCTTAATTAGCATGAAACCCACTCTAGACAGGACTCTGCTTTACCACTTCATGTTAACAGTCAGACATAAATAGGTCAGAATTAATGGTCAGCTGTGTGTCTCAAGTGTCCCTCGCCTTGTGGGCTGCTTTGCGTTTTCTGTTGACATGGGTGGACTTGTGCACATGAAGGAAAGCTGGAGGCGGATGGGGGTAGGGTGAATGGCATGCGTTGGGTTTTAGAAGAGGAGGAGGGGTGTCGAGGAGAGGAGCTGTTCATTGGCTCCGTGTTGCAAAAAAAAAAAAAGTGCTTATGACTTTGCTGCATGACTGGGCATTTGTGACAGCTATAGTCCTGCCTGCCACATCTGCCAGGGGCACTGCGCTCTCAGCCCGTCAGCTCATAATCAATCACTTACGACTGATAGCTAAAAAGGCAGCTTCAAGTCCGTCTGACATTTGTTTTTCTTGAGACCTGCAGTTAAAAACGGCTGCTTGCTTTGACCTGAGGTAGTACAAAGTGAAGGAGAGAAAAAACTGAGTTGCTGCAGTCATCTCAGATGAAGTTCTACTTCTCGGTAAACCCGTATTAGTAAAGGATGGGTAATAATCACCGGCTTCATCTGAATCTAGGACATTCTATCAACAAAACTGCTAAACTGTCCATTTTCAGGCTGAAACACAGCTGCAGGCGGTGTTGAAGGGAGCCACTACCCAATGTGTTTTAAAGGACATATTACCTGTTGGTTAATGACTTTCTATGTTGAACTATCCTTTTAGTGGAAGTGGGTTTTTAGGTCATTTTATGTAACAGGTTTCTAGCGGAGATAGACTTCACCCTGCTGGCTTGTTTGTTGGTAGGGAGCCACGGACAGTCTGTGACAGAAGAGGTTATCACCAAAGTGAAAAAGCTGTCCGTTATGCTTTTGTTTTTTTCCTGCCTTTCAGACAGGCTCTTCTCATGACAGGTTGCAGGTCATCATCTTTGACCTGGGAGGTACCGTGTAGCCTCAGCGATTGGCCTAAATGGAAGATTATTTAGGTCACAGCTATTGCATTAAAAAAACCTGAAAATCCACTGAGTTGTGATGGTTGCTTTGTTATTCTGTGTAGTGTTTCTGAGATTACACTGAATCAGCTGAGGCTACATCTGGGGAAGATAAATCATGCTTATTATGTAACATATCACTGAAATTAGCAGTACTGGCAGATACTCAATCACGTCAAAGAACACTGTAAAACCGTTAAGGTTAAACATTACCACGACTAGGCTTTTGCAAACTCAAACGTACGACTGGCTTGGAGTTTAATTATAAACATATTTTACTCTGCCAAGCAATGTTTGTAATACTTCTGTACTCATTGTGTTTTGTTTCTGTATTTGTCCTGGACAGTACGTAAAGATCCCAGCGCCAACTCCCGAGTCTCCAGATGGATTCAGAGTCTTCTCATTTTACCTATCGAGTGACAGCAAAGACAAGCCTCAGTCCAGCTTCGACTGCATTCACCAGTATGTCTCAGGGTAAGCAGCACACATAAGTCTTTCCACAGTCGACCACAAATGGAATCTGTAGTAAATTTGGTGTCAGGCTGAGACCGCAGGGCCTGACCAAACAGTGGCCTCTCTCTTCAACACTACAACAGCAGACAGTCCCAGTTATATTATAAGGCTATATTCAACTACAATAATACCCAAAGGCCGTCATGCCACGACTGACCTCAAAGGTGTGACCAGTAATAATTGAGAACACAGAAGTAGTGTTTGTGGCTGAGCAGGGTCAAAGGGTTGGTTAAAAGGTTACATTAAAGCGTCTCTTATTTGCACCAAAGCCTGTGAGACTTTAAGATTTTTGCATTTCTTGTGAAGAATGATGTTTCACAACAGGACTGCAATTTGCATGTGGCCACAAGTCACAGAACCAGTCATGTGTGCGTGTGTGTGTGGAAGGCAGCACAACATCTTGGATGACAGCAAGAATTTCTGTTGCTATTTTTGACAAAAGGAAAGTTAATTGGGTTGAGCCGCTCTTGAGTCCTCTCTCTTTTCCTTCCTCCTCCACGCAGGGAGGGCAGGGATCACCTGGAGGGCCAAGGCAGCATTCAGGACAAAATCACAGTTTGTGCCACAGACGACTCCTACCAGACGACCCGGGAGCGCATGTCTCAGGTGGAGAAGGACATCTGGAGCCGCTCAGCAATTGAGATCAAGCCAGGGCCAAGTAAGCTTTTGCCAATAGGTGTATCTATGTTCTGTCGTAGCTTCCCGCCTCGGTTGACGTGGCAGCCTTCGAGCACGTAGGGATCAAGGACAGTTAACTGGAGAGTTTTTTATGTTCGCAGAAAGCTTCCACACCATTGCCTCTCACCATTTCATCCTGCTGATAATTACCATATGGTGTGGAAGTTATCACATAATTGATCAAAGCAGTGTGTTGCAATTATTCATGTGAGAGCAATGCCTCTTTTTCTTGTACTTTTGCTTTCATTTTGACCAGATTGCTCAGGCACTGTGCCAGCTTGCCTGCCAGCATCATTAATGTGATTGAATTCGCCAGAAGTATGCCCTAACAGGTCTCGTGCCAATGAAGGGTTGCCTAAAATGTAATTACACCGACTGCAACTTAATTCATTTCCCTTTGATAAAATATATTCTAAATAACATCTAAAAAAGAAGGACATACATAACCTGTAGTGATCTGCGCCCAACATGCAGGATCTCCTTGTGCCTGAGCTATGGTTTTAACTTCATTACAGATTAAACTGACTGTGCTTTATCTTTATAAATAATCTATCCATGAGGCCTAATGACATTTAGATGTCACATGTGGGTTCAAATGCTTGTGTTGATTGTATTTCATGAAACGTGCTGGGTAGACAAATACAACAACATAACGTTTAGGGTAATGGTGGTGGGAGCAAGCTTCTGCCCCATTGCATTGCACGGTTTGTTGCCGAAATAGTCTCTCTGAGGCTATTCAGCTAATAAATGTTGGAAAAGACATGAGCCATCCTGGATAGAAACAAGATATCCCATTTTACATGTTTTTTTCATGCTCATAACTGTCCTTGCCTGCTCCTGGATACTCCTGGAGAGAGGGAAATGAATGGGCGACGGATCTCAGTATGTGCCACATGCAGTGGAGCGTACACAGTTGTTTTGTGGTGACTCGCTGTCTTTTTATGGTACAGTAATGTTATACTCATCAGAAAAAATGTCCATATAGAAACTCACAATTACAGGTTGCAGTAGAAAAATGTCCACAATTTAGATAATAATGTATGATTTAATGTTCGGCTGCATTCAGTGGAAAGGAGGAAACTGACAACTAGGCAACGAAATTCGTGCACACCTGCTGCTGCAGAGATACAAACTCAATCCGTTTGAAGCTACCTTAGTTTAGCACTTCCAGTTATGTCCTTTATAATATCATTACCCTACTGCAAACATTACTCCGTTTAATCTTTACCATTGCTCATAAATACACCAGGATGTCTATACTCTGGAAAGCATGTCAGTTATTGTAAGTCACAATAAAAGGCATCACAAACGCTTCCTTGGGAGAGTCTTAAAACTTCCCTGAAGCTGCGTTAATTTATTACAGTGAGATAAAGGCTCTAGTTGCTGCTTGTCGGAAATGTTGCCGTGCAGCTTGTTTCAGTGCATGAAGGATATTTGTCTAAAATCTATGGACATGGTTCAAGGTAAATGCTGCAACATGCTCCTGCAAGATTTAAAGAGACTCCTTTTGGATTTTACAAGTAATAGTGTGTATTATTAAAGCTGGAATTTAAAATTGCCTGTAGAAAGAGTAAATATCAACAGTTTTAACATTAATACTCATCATCTATACGTATGATATATGTTGACCATGTTGTCCCAGTGTGAAAGCACAGTTAGTCTTTGACCTATAGCAACCTCCAAAGTATGGCTTACAGTTGTAATGAGATTACAGCCTGCAGATATCTATAAGCACTGCCTGACCAGGTCCAACTGAATTAGTACTGCAACAGGAAGAAAGGGCCTCTCTGTGTTAGTTGCGTCAGTTTCCACGCTCTTCTGTTTATTCAGCAGCAGGTTAACTCCACTATCTAGCCTTAAACTCACAGCAACACTGGCTCTGCACACTGACAGAAGTGCACGAGCACAGTGCCGTGTTCAGCGTATTTATGCATGTAAACTGCTTTTTCAGTTTGGCCTGAAAGTGCTGTAGATACAGTATCTGTTGCATTTGCATAAAGCCATAAAGCATGGCAATACAAAGATACAGTAAAGATAAAATGTGCTGTCTCTCGTGTGTAGGCCTGTCTTTCAAAATTAGGGTGTGATTTGTATATACTGCCTGAGGACTGGATTAGGAATGATATGTTGGCTGTGCTATTACCGGATACTGTCAGCGTATGTGAATCCTGTTATCAGATGAGTAATAATCTCATTGCTCTTTTTAAAATTTTGTGTAGGGCCATTCAAAACACTATTTTTTTTGTTGATACATTACATCTCTAATCAAGGTAGCTGGTCTTTATCTTCCACAAACTGAAACTCGGCTGTGTGTACCTCTGTTTTGATCTCAGGCAAGTGTGTGAAGGTCCAGAGGAAGCAGGGTCTGGTATCAGGCTCAGATAGCAGCAACAAGCACTCCCCCAGCAACAAGAGGAGCCTGGTTCCCAGTCCTGTGGCAAACCGGCCCTTGAGGGATCGCATCATTCATCTCCTGGCCTTAAAGCCCTACAAGAAACCTGAGCTGCTACTGTGGCTGGAGAGGGAGCGGGCCACTCCAAAGGACAAGGCTGACTTGACCTCAGTGCTGGATGAGGTGAGATATCTGCTACAATGTTATGTAAACACATCGCCAACTTAGGATGAATATCATCAGATGCAACAGGTTAAAATTAAATTCAAATTTAGCTGCTTGTAACGTGTCAGGCTGATATTAGGTAAAAGACTGAAACTACAAACATAAATTAGTCCTCAACGTGCAATTTACTAGTAAACTCCCCGTGATCAGCCTGGTGCTGCACAGCTTAAAACCTCTGCTCTAAAAAAAGGTAATGTGAGCTAAGTTTGTTTCAGGCATATTTCCTGTGTTCACAGTGTTTGAGTGTCTCACTGCAATCATCGAGTGGAGACTCTGCCGCCGCTGGTAGCTGTAATTAGGGCTGTGCTTTAATTATCTTTGGACGAGAAGATTGTGTTTTGACAGGAGAGGGGTGGGGTGTCTCCAGCTGGGATCCGACTACTTTCAGAATTGAAAGTGGTTGATTTGGGTAGATTTGTATCTGGGAGATTAGGTTGTATTAAGGGCAGGGTTAAACTGTTTGCGACAGAAACAATACAGTGCCACTGTGTCACAGAAACATTTGAGGTAGGGCTTGTGGGAGTTTAATATAAAGGCAGTGTTACAGCACGGCAGCTCAGCACAGCTAGGTGCATTGACAATTTCAACTGGACTCTTTTCCGTTATATTCTGTCCCCTTTCTGTGGATTAAGTAACATTCGGAGCTGTTGGTTTTCCAGGTTGGTAAACTGAACCCTAAAGACCACAGCTACTCACTGAAGGATGAGCTCTACAGACACGTCCAGAGAGACTGGCCTGGATATGTAGAGGAGGAGAAGCAACTCATTCATCGGCTCCTGATCAGGTGACAATTAAATTAGTCATAATATGCATAACTGATAGACTTAATGTATAAAAATGTTTTTGTATCCTTTTTTGAGCAATAATTATGAGCAATGTTTTGGGAAATATGCTTATCCATGCCTTTAACTAAATATAAAGCTACCACAGACAAGTGGTTAGCTTAGCATAGCATTAAGACAAATCAAACATCTGCAAACCAGCACCTCTAAAGCTCACAAATTACCATTTTTTGTCCTGTTTTTACAGGAACTGGTGCTGCTAAAAAACTGTGCTAAGCTGAGCACCCGCTGGCTCTACCCTCATATTTATCACACAGACTTGAGAGTCCATCTTTTCATATAACTCTCAGCAAGAAAGCAATTAAGCATATTTCCCGAACTGTCAAACGATCGTCTTAAAGTCCTTTTAGACTTTTAGGGGCCTCTTTGGGCAGGTAATGCAGAGAAGACTACGGGATGGATGCTTTGTGACAGCGCTGGCGTTAATACAGAAAGGCCAGTGAATTAATGTAGAAGGCTGCTGTGATCATTTTGAAAGGGAAGCTTCTAAATGACTACTTCTCCGCACTGATGATTCTCTTAATGGACACATCAAAGCAGAGGAAAATATTCCCTGCACCGTGTTGCCAAATGGCATTAGCATGGAAGGCTCAGAGTTGCGAGGCTGAGTTTTTCAGGGTGAGCTTCCTCCCCTCGTACATTTCCTCTGCTTGCCAGTAAACACGCGGGCCATGTGCTTCACGAGCATTTTGGAAAAAGTGCAAGCCTTGTTGGCTGATTGCGACAACCCCCTCTGTTCGCCACCCCTGCTAAGTGTAAAAAGCTTACAATTGTGGTCATCAAATTGTTTGCCAAGTGTGATAAAACTGCGATAGCCTGTAAATACTGTATTCTTTTTTTTTTTTGGAGAAGGTCCTTCTTATTCAGGCTTTATTTACTACTGTTTCATGTGAATGTTTAATGGTTCTGAACTCCACTCACACTGACCGTATGATTAAGAGGGTTGTGTGAACTCCACTGGGGGTAGTGACTTTTTGTAGTGGCATCTGTTTGAGGAAGGAGCTGTAGGAAGCAGATTACCAGAAAACAGGGTTTGGCCTTACAGAGGTTAAATCTGCTGCTATTGTTCGTACCACAGGACTGGCTTCAGTCTTTGTGGTTGCCTCCTGTTGATTGTATCACCAAAAACACTAAATAAAATACATCACAGAAGCTTTGAAACAGCTCTGATAAAAAAAATACAGAAATATTTTGTAATGCTCATGACTATTTCTTATGTGGAAAGGCTTGGTCCTCTGCCTTTTCTATATAACTGTGTCACAATACATGACAATTACTCATCCACTTGCTCATAAATCTGCCAAAGCATGCTTCATGACCTACATACTGCCTCTTCCTGTTTAGCTTTACAGGCCATTTACCTTGCAGTCACTGTCCAACTGAAGGTGCTGTGTTCTTAATCTTTCCTCAGGAAACTGCAGCCACTCCACAGTAGCCAATTGAAGAGTCCCCAGTCCAACCATTCATTCCACAAAACTCCTGGGGACTCTCCTTCACATCTCAGTCCTGCCAAGAATCTCTCAGTGGTAATTATTCACCTTGAATGATTTGTATTCCCCCCCCCTATTCTTTCTCATAAGAGTGAGAATAGATGGGGTATTTCCTCATTTTCAGATACGCATCACTTTGATGTGGATCTGTCATGTCTTTGGGTAATTAAACAAGAAGCTTGAGGCTAAATACGGCTCTGGCTGGAGTTATAGGAAGAGTTGACATTGTGGGAAAAGTGCAGAGTGAGAAGTGATGGCTGGCATCACTCTCGTGTCATGTACAGTAAATATGTAGCTGGATCCGGTTAGATGAGCACATTCTGTGCCAGGCTAATTCCGGACAAGGAATTCTTGTCAACAGCACAGAATCCAAGTTACCGGTCTTGACCAAATAATAATCAGACAACACATAAGAGAACTTTGTCCCTCCACATTCCCTCCCCCAGACTACTTATTAATGGATCTGCATTTTCTCACTTTGGTTTTTGTAAAAATGAAACAACCAACATATAAAGTGTTAATTAGTGCGGTTAGAGTGTCTGTGTAGCTTCATTTTGGGCAGAGTCTGATTAGATATTTCCCTTGTTTTCAGTCTTTTTGCTAAGTTAACTGCTGTAACTTTACATTTGTGTGCAGATATCAGAATGGTGTCAATCTTCGCATCTAGCTCTCAACTTGGAACATTATTCATGCACACACTACTGACACTTTTTTTGCAACTTTCACTCAATGTATTCTCTTTTTTTTCCTCTCTAGAAACGCCCTTTGGCCTTGGACCCATCCAACATTCAAACCCCTAAAAAACAAAAGCTATTAGACCAGTGTCTGCCTCTGCAGTCACCTTCTCACACAGACTATGGCACCAATGGTGTTCGTAGCTCCTCTAGTCACGGAAACTCCAGTGTACAGATTAAAACGGAGTTCGACAAAACCAACAATCATCTTCATAGGAGCCTCAACGGTCTGTACTCGCCGCACAAAGTCACCGGGTCGACTACTATTCCCAAACTGGAGAGGACAGAACCGACTCCTCCTGCACCCAGCCCCAAGCCTTCACACAATGACACCTCCATTTTCACCGACCAGCAGTTCACCAACGGCCAGCATAAAAAGAAGAGGTCCAAAAAACACAAAGACAAGGAACGGGAGCGTTTAAAACCAGACTGGATCGAGACCAGTCCAGATATGAAGCAGAATCAAGAAAATCTCAAAGGTGAATGGCAATAAAACTATAAAATGGACTTCTCCTCAAAGTTCTGTCACACTTCATGTATCCTATTGTGTGGTCGTGAATCAGCTTAATATGATTTGTGCAGATTTATGAAAAGGATCAGATTAAATTCAGCGAAAAGAACAAATCCAGAAGGTTCAGCTGTAGTTGTTTCTGGAAGCCCACAAAGAGCAATTCATATGTTTTCATTTGAGAGAGCAGTTAGGACTCTGACACTGTCGCCCTCTAGTCTGTTGATGATTGACTGTGGAACAGCTGGGTGACCTACGGTCGAGCGAGTCAGCAGGCAGCGCTGCCTCCTACTCTGCGCTGTTGACGTCACTGCTTGCCTTGGATCAGATCTCTTATCGGAGACAGCGATAAATGGCTCCATCAGCCTTGATATGATGGCCACATTATCACATTTGCATTGGTAAATTGCTTTGATCTTTTTTCAATATGCGTGTGTGTGTGTGTTTCCTATCTGCAGGCCACGAGGGAGGGAAAACACCTGTTAATCGAACCACAGCAGAGGAACTGCCCGACTACCTAATGTAAGATTAACTACATATCACATTCCTGATGGTTATTTATGTCATATTCCCAGATTCAGAAGAGATTTATGATGTTGGAATAAAATCCAAATAACTGTCACTACATCAGCGCACCAGATCATTCTTTGTTGATATAATTTGTCACTGAGGAGTTAAAATTTCGGAGTCTAAGCCACTGAGAAAAGAAGCCAACGTGTCCCTAAAGGGTTACGTTCAGCCTCAAAACATTCATATAAATAGAGGGAAGTAACAGATGTGTCTAAATAAGCTGTCACAAAGCTTCACTGAGAATTACTTTGAAAACAAATGATCTTATGTCTTACATTTATACATCTGGTCAACACATCATGCTGTTATTAAATCAGTGATGTGTCAGGCCTCTCCGTCCACCAATGTGCAGTGCCATCTGCTGGAAGGACTGGGAAAAAACTCGGCTTTTAAAGATCCCTAAGAGAGAGATCTGTTTTAAAGCAGCTCTTTAAAACTTAATGATTTCTTCTTTTTTTTTTTTTTTTTAGAAAATACAGCACCATAACAGCACTGGAGCAACGTCAGCAGTATAATGACGACTTCTGTGCCGAGTACGATGAATACAGAGCTCTTCATGACCGGATTGGGGCTATCACAGAGATGTTTGTTCAGTTGGGCTCAAAGATCAACACTCTCTCCCCGGGAACACAAGAGTACAAGGTACTGTCTGAACTGGGAGTCTACTAGAGCTGTTCCAAAACACCAAACAGAAAATAGAGCCGACACATGGCACACTAACACCTTTTTCTCTTGTATTTTTTTTCAGCTTATGGAGGACCAAATACTACAGAAGTATCGAAAGTATAAGAAAGTAAGAATTATTTACATTTGATGTAATTTAATCGAACACTTCTAGCACCATCCATTTGACCTCATGCAATAAACACTCAAATAGAAATGTTTAAGTGGCACATAGAAGGGATTTAAACAGGAACCAATTTTCCTGTTTAAATTGACTCTTGAGTGATTCAAGCCTGTTTTACGAAGTCATGTAGAAATAGTCTGTCATTCTATAGCAGGTAGGGGAAACACTATAAATAACTCGATCATTTTTTTGTAGTCAAATGTGGTACTGGAATAAACAAAAGATAAAAAATTACCCTCTGAACCCTATAACATGCTGGCAAGTTTGAAAGGCATGTTATCTTTGAAAAACTGCCAAAATTACACAATTGATCAGAGCCACAACCTGTAAAAACAGTAAGAATGAACTACTTAGCTGAAACTTAACCACATCTATGTTTTTAGTCAGCTTTCTATTGTGTTTATGTCATTAAAATCACTTTATTCTGTTTCTCTTTTAAAATTTCACCAAAAATTAACTGTTTGTTTAAATGAGATTGTGTAAAACACTAAAAAAATTCCTCAGCACAACTGAGAAGCCATGACTGACTGAGCTGTGACCAACAGTCATGTGACAAAAATTAAAAGGACTTTTCAACTAAACTGCAGTCTGTGTTTACACAGAGCAGACAGGATACAAGTACTGAGACAAAAAACATTATAAAATATCTATAGTTTGTAGAGCCACCTGTGGACACTTATTTTACATTGCAGTAAAAAATGAGCTCACAATGAGGAAAAAAGTGAAGGAGCAAGAGAGGGGGTTGAAACAAATACTCAGTGTATCAGTGTGATGTACATTATGGTTTGCCCGTTCACTGAAAGATTAAAGCTTTCCTTTTTGATTCCATCAACATTATTATTTCTACATAATTTATACAGTTCAGTAGTTAAATGGAAAGCTCTGCATCAGTCAGGGCTTTGAATGCAACTTGCAATTGACGTAAACATCATCTGTTAAAGCACCTGTCCATTAAACATCAACAGTAATCTAATTTATTATCATCTCTCATGTCATGCCCTCTGAACATGTTAATGATGGAGTGCTTTGCTTCAGTAAGGCATTTGGCATCCTTATGTCAAACCTTTCTAATTTCTGACATGGCATTGATAGCTGCATTATTATCGCATTAGTTGATGGCCACAACTGTTGGATGAGCAGCATCTTGTAAACAGATGGCATCCAACAAGTTGAAAAAAGCACTTTATAACAAATTTGTGCCGGTAAGAGAGTTTTGTGAAGCCTCCAGGGATAACTAGAAAAAAAGAAACAGAGAAATGTTTTGCTAAGAATATAATAATGTTCTTGCATGAGGTCTACCGTGTTGGTTAAAATTAGGTTACTAAACGCTCACTGGTGTCTCTTTTTCTCTCTCAGAAGTTTCCGGGGTACAGGGAAGAGAAGAAGCGATGCGAGTACCTCCATAAGAAACTGTCGCATATCAAAGGCCTGATCACAGATTATGACCGAGCGCAGGAACTCTCCTAGTGACTGGCCTCTGCCCTCAGCAGGGTGGAACACAACTGGACCAAAAGACTCGTAATGGACCAAAAGACTGCCCAGCTGGGTCCTGAAGTCGCTGAGACACTATTCACTTTACTCCTCGGAGTGTTAATGGAATCGAGGAGCGAGGCTGAGACCACGACTCGTGATCAAATGTTACCCTTTAACTCTACGGTTTTCAGCTACGATTATCGCTGTAATGGCTGGATTCTGTTCTGCTGTAAAATGGTCAGATGACACAGTGAAAGCCGACAGATGTGATCCTTCCTGCCTAATTTTATTATATCCTTTACCTTGTCAGAGTAAAACTGTTGATTTTTTAAGTATTAAAGTGATGGTACAATCAATCTTAGGGGTAAACAAATGCTACTAAAGTCTTTATATTTAAATACAGAGGAACTGCTTTATTTGCTTTTCGCTGACAGAAAGTCAAATGATGACATAACATATTCAATCACAGCAATTATTCAGAAGAAAATCACATATGGACAGTAATGTGGCTATGCCATGAAAAGTATATCTCTCTTCAGACTGGATTCTAACTCTTAGCAAAATTTGTCGTCCATCTTCCTGCAGGACTGAGAGTCTACAAAGGTTTACCCTCATATCTGACATAAAACTATAAAGTTATTTCAAAATTTCAAAATGTGCTACTTTTTGTTTTCACTCAGAATTTATGATTACGACCAGTTTCCTTGGGCTTTTATTATAAGGAATTTTATCACGTAGCTTTCAACAAACGTCCTGCTTCATTTCTGAGAAATGTTTGAATGCCACAAAACGACTCCTCACAATACTGTAACTCTGGTTTCAAAATAGTGCTCGTGCACCGTTAGTGTCAATTTCACCCATATGTAGCCTACAGAACCATGAACTGCCTTTTTTATTATGTCATAAAAACAGCATCACCGACTCTAGCATCTCTCAAGTGTTTTGGTTACAGGTTTACGGATAACACCACATACAGTAATCATGCTGTGTTTACGCTGTAGATGATTAAATACAAATTGCTCTATGCTCTTTTCAATTTCCATTCAGTTTAAAAAGCTTACAGGGTATTTATCTTGGTAATCAACCTTGTCAATACATTTTTATTTACTATGATTTTACATCTTGATGATGTTTAATGTGGGATTTTGGTTGAGCAACAATAATTCACTTCAGTGTGTGTTACATTTGGATGTTATTCTCCTGAATGTGATAGAGATGCCTTTAAACAAACCCCACAGGGAGGATGGCACTGTGGGCTGCTCACTCAGTAAACCACTTTGGTTCGGTGAGGTGGAAGGAGCGGGTTGACCTCTAGGGGCTGCTAGTGGGGGCTTTTAGACTCATTAGGCTTTCTTGAATTATTTGTACCCAACGAGGTGCATCTGATTAACCACAACCTGTAATTTTATTTCACTTTAATTAGCCGTGGCCTGACATAGAAATTAGTGATCAGATTTCAGTGTTCTCTGGACATTTGCATCAATGTAGCTGTATTCACAACTGTTGTCTTAATAATGGCTTAAAATGAGAGAATGAAGCTGATATTTTTGCCTTGACATGTACTGTATGTCAAACATTTCCACGTTTCTGGTACCTCTGTTCTGAAATGTCCTTGGCTTAACCTGCACAGTTCAGTGTTCTCAGATTATTTCTGTAAATGTCTCTTAGTTTGAAGGAACGTTTATTTACTGGATAGTTGTGTTGTTCTTGTTTATTTTCCCCCATTTATGTCTTAATCTTTTTTTGCTTCGTTTATTGTCTCGTTATCTGTCAGATAATCATGAACTGTACAGGAATTTAATTCACTGTCCAATCCTATCAAGCACCTCCTATCAAAAGAAAGAATCTTTGCAGAAATAATTACAAATCAATGTGATCAGTGCAAATACTCAGTGGTTTTATTGTCACATATATAGCAGCTCTTTTTGCAATCAAATCAGCATTTTACATTCAGTACTCTGGTATGTTTGAAGGATTTGAGACTCGCAACCATTACTCTGTCTTGGCACATATGAAAGGAATATTTATCAGCACTGACTATTGAAACATTGATAATTGTAAGCCCAGGAAGTGTTTACCAGTTTGGAGTGTTAAATATTACCAAAGCTAAAAAGGCTGGATTCTTACAGCTTCGTACATCTACAGAAGTGTTTTAATTTGTCTGCCTGTTTGAACAATTGTCTCAGGACCTCTTATTCTTATAATTCTAAGGTCAGTATGCATTCTGGTGAATACACACAACTTGTGAAAGCCTCAGATTTTTCAAAATGTCTAGAAACACCTGTGTGTTTTCTTCTGGTACTGGTAATGAATAGTGCAAGGTCCGCCTACACGGCCTGCTTAGGTATGTTATTTGTACTTTGCTTAATTTATTTTCATTTAAACCAGAGAGGTACTGAAACATTTCAATGATGATGACAAGATGTAACAAAATTTAGACCATAACACTCTGAAACTCATAACGATTCACGGAAATAATTCAAATTAAGGGCTTCCCATTTACCACTTAAGTAATATTGATCAATTATCTAATATGCGACCCAATTAACTGTATCATGGTTGACACTCCCTGGGCAAAATATCAGTCTAATCACAGGATGATGAAGATAATTGTGCCATTTGTGTAGACGTGTTTTTGGGATACCACACCCTTGATAAAAGGGGCTTTTCAAGTGCTAACTGTCATCTTTTTCTTTTCTTTTTTTTGACTGTTGCAGGAGCTAACTACTGAAGGTGCCTTTTCATTCAGAAAGCAGAGTGATTCTGTTTGTAACTATTATTGGTATTCTGGAAAGAAAAAAAACTTGGGCCAGCAGTATTTACACATCTGTAGTTTGACACTGTCGCCACTTTTCAAAGTGCTTTGCTCATTGTTTCTTGTTTATCTCAGATGCCTTGTAAAAAAGTATAAACTGTATTGGCACTGAATTATATTTAATTTGATAATTTTTCCAGCTATGAAAAACTGGCCTTGTAAAAATTACAGGTTTTCCAGGGCACCAATCATAAATCACGTATTATTTGCTTCCATGTGTATTTCAAATAATGGCCTGGATTTTGTTTTGATTTCGACTTCAAGCCCAGCAAACTTTTCCCACATATTTCACATTGGATGGCTTGTTGGTACTAGAAAAGAAAAAACAACTCCTCCTCAATGGAAATGTGAAATCAAACATTTGTTTCTACTTTAAATCACTGCATTTGATCTACCTAGGAGAACAAATTTCTTTATTTATTGCTTTTTATGTTTGTTCTTTTATGGGATTCATCTTTGCATAGTTTGTTCATTCTTTTCACAGCAAAACTCAAAAGTATGGTGAAAGGGAAATGGAATATATTTTTGCAATTTTTGATGGTGGATGCTTTATCACGTCATCCTCTCAAGAAAAAGCTTTCAAAAAAAGTGTATTGTTGTCTCAGTGAAATTGAAAAATAAAGCTCTTTTCAATTCAGCAAGGTGTCATGTTTCCCCAAGAGGGCAGTGTTACTCTGTTTCTGAAATGTTTTTCGCCAGCCAGTACTCACACGCTTCACTGATGATGATCAACACCATTAAAATATTAAAATACAAAACATGTAGTTTGTAAAAAAAAAAGCACAATTTTAACTCACTTTTATGTTCATTAAATTTTGTTTTATTGACCTTTCAATCAACCGTGACAGTGAAATTATTCAGTCATCTGAACTGGATGACTACTATGAACTTTTCATAACATTTACTGAGGGTTTTCGGGTTTACCCTAAAGCACTTTTATCTGTGTCATAAAGATCAAAACACACAAGCATTCAATTCTTTGACAATATATTAAGAATCTGACATATTAATTTGGGTTATTTTTGCTTATTAAAAACCATGATTTGCACATTTTACATATTCTCAGCACCTTCTTTAAATTATTCGAATGAAAGGCAAAGATGAAAAACCAAGTACGATATTCACTGAAATCTCTGAGCGATTTTTACCTCAGGCAGCACATTTGGCTGAGAAGCAGCTTATTCATCAGTTAATTCTGCAGTATTTTTATCACAAAACAGAGAGCAGAGAAAGGTAGTTCACATAAAAGTAACAAACAAAACCCAGAGAAACACTTTTCAAAGCAGATGCAAACACTTCCATCAGTAAAGAGCCCTTATTTTTTAAGCAGAAGTACTTACAAAACTGCTGGTGTTTTATGTGGTTTTGTGGAAGACAGGAATGTAGAACAGTCAAGCCTTGGATCTTCTAAGACAAATATAATATTACAAAAGAATATACAAGAATACTATATCAACCTGATTTGCTCCCTTTAAAAAAAAGTGTTTTAAACTTAATCCAAAAATTTGGTACAAACAAAATTGATAGAAATTTGCAAGCACTTCAGTTATTGCTGGCTTGCGTCTGATGTAAATCAAATCCTATTCAACCATAAATGTTACCAAATGTTCCTGTGATATGTTGCCTCATCTCACCAGGTTAACCATTACAACTCCTGCTATGTGACACTAAGTCTTGTCAACACCCGTCATGATTAACTTTTTTATCAGCAGTTAGTCAGCAAAGTTTATCTCCACCATTGTTATGGTTTGATTCTTAGCGTGGGCCGTGCAAGGGTGACAATTCCAATCAGTGACGATATCAGACCACAAAATCCAATCACTCCTCCATGTGACTGATATAGGCCCAACTTATCTAAGGGAATGAAGAGATCACAAATGTTTTTCACAGCGTCCAAGGCAAGAGCTGGATCTGATTTTAAGGTTTCCAAAAGCAGGAAGATAAAAGCATCCAGCTGAGGAATGACAGCTTCAGCTATTTCAGGACTCTCATCGAGATGCTGATCCATTTTCTGTTGAAAGTGTTTATCTCTTGCTTTCTGCAGCATCAACTTGAGAACTACATAAGTGTCTCTGGTCAGATTCATAACTAACGAGAAGAAGTAGCAGTGAGAGGCCTTTACGCTCCAGCGTTCCTTGTCGATATTGCGGATAAGACCGACACTTCTGGCCCAAAGTACATTGTCACAGATAAAGTAGAGGGCTCGGCTGATGTTGGCCGTAGTAAGGCACACGCGCAGCACTGGGTCAGAGAGTTGCACGGTTCGCTTAACAGCCTCAATGGAATTTGCTGTGTTTCCCAGCCTGAACACTGACAAAGGAGGAAGAAATATTGTATTAGAGCAGTAATCAATTTAATATGAAATGTCAGGTCAACATTTCATAGTAGCAGTGCCCAATGGACTGCAAAAACAGTTATGCTACATTAAACTAAACGACAGATCTTTAATATTTGCCACTCTGAAGGAAAGAGGTAAAAATCTCCATTCACTCCATTTTCTGGTTTAGGCTCTTCCTTTCATACTTTGCTTTCTGAACCCTTCATACAACATTTTACAGGCAAATCTTCCTAAAAGCTTTATTTCTGAGACATGAATGTCTCCTTCACCAAACACTTTACCAGGCAGGCCAAGCACAGAGGCAGCAGAGCCCCATGGCTTCAGCTCTGGTGCAGAGAATAGATAATTAAGTGGTGCTCCACCAGAGCCAGGCCTGGTTCTCTGTGGCCCAGCTTTTGGCCTTAATACAGCTCTACTGCAACAGCATGAAGTGGGACAAGGTCTTTTTTGCCTGGCCCTTCCCTAAGGCATTGCCATATCTTTCATTTCCATGTAAAGCTCATGTCGAGTCAGTCTCTGAAAATTTTGAATTCATTCTAAAGCCACAAAGTTCAAAAAGTTTCCAATCCCCCACCGGATTCTACAGTGAACTTGTCTATGAGTAGTCTCAGGCATTCTTAGGGTCATCTGTGTCACAGCCACAGTCTGTGCTAGTCCACATGTCAGCAGACAGTGCAGTCACCCTTACAGTGTTCATCTCCGCTCTCAGTGGGGAAAAACAAAAAGCTACAGACTTCGACATTGCTACAAAAAGGCTTTTTTAAGCCCATGGGCTGTATGAATATGAATGGCAAAAAGAATACAAAATTAGTTATTTATCCTGAACTTGTTGAAATTTCAGTGCACTCTGACTATTCTCCAGTGCTGCCATGGCACTGTGGAGATAGATCCAGCTATGTGAGAGCACTCTTTAAAAGGGCTGGAACATGTGATTGGATCACTTTTTGCAACATCATCCACAAACATGTGATGTGTTTGTTCAACATGTTGTGTGTGTGGTTAAACATCTTCACTGTCACACTGTGGTTTTAACAAATACCTGTACGCATCAGTATTCATGGAGATAAATTTTGATTTTGATCAACTGAATATTTATTATTGAATATTCAATGAACTTTAAAAAGTGGCAAATAAATGGCATTTATAGCAATGTGCCAGTGGTATGATGTATGGAGGGTTTATCAACAGCGATTGGCCACTAGCCATGAAATGGATATTTCTTTACAAACAGCATAAAAAGCAAACACACTTTAATAAATATTAACCTTCAGTGTAAAAGGGTCTAGCTGTTATTCACACAGCAAATGCCATATATTTAAAAGGCATGGCAACTGCTGCAACTGTCATCCATTTCTCGTGTTCAATAAACTGAACACGAGACAATGTGCTTGGAAATGACCACTTTGCTGGTATAAACACAATGGTAATAATGGGATAAAAGTAAACACACAAATGTTCATTTTGCTTTCATAATTCTCCATAAGAGGTCAGTGATATGCAGTATGCACACATTTTGAAAAATAGCAGATTGGACAAGTCCCATGTTGGCCTTTTCATGTTATATTCTGAAACAACATATTTCCTTGAACAAAGTGGCTGTTCAAACAATTGAGAATGCTGGATAACTGTCAATAAATTGGACTTCGGTGGAGAAAGTCAAACAGCTTTTCTTTTAATTTTTCTGTGACTCAGCTCCTGTGTCATGGGGCTTTAAAGAGTAGGCAGGCAGGAGTTCATCCTGACTTTGCTGAGATATTATTATGTTAATGGAAACAAAATTATCAGGTTTTGAGAGGGCAAAGACAGAATAGCTGAAATTGAGAATGTTCATGATTGTTCATTTGTTCATTTAAGGTATTCATCAAGCAAAAATGGGCTTGCTGCTTTTGTTTGCTTTAAATAAATGTGACAAATTGTTTGGTCTGTTATTAAAACAAAACAAGCGTACGTTTGGTTCTTGGAAATTTCAATTTCCACACCTTATCTAGTAACTCGTTCATCTAAATAATAGTCAATAATAGTCTAAATAGACAATATATATCTGCAGGCCAACAGTGAGTGGTTGTGTAGTTTTAAAGGAGACTCCACTATAACAGCCATTAGACACTGAATGACTCCTTTACTTCATACTCACATTTTCGTCCAGCACTCATGTGGGTCTCCAGACTTTTAAGTTTTTCCACAAGGTCCTTTCTGTCAGAGTTGTTTCGGAGTAAATATATCGACAGTGCACATGCATACTGGGTGGCCCTGAAATAATATAAAAACACAGAAAAGGTTAGAAGGGTAAAGGTTAACACCCACTTGTTAGATGGTTGGTTCACGCTCATGTTGTAACTTCGCGTTTCTACCATTAAAATAAACCGTCAGTTTTTATAACCAGATCACAAATACACTAAACCACTCACCTGAATATACGGTCCCTTCCTTGACTTTGACCTGTGAATTTTATAACCGCGTCCATTGCAGAAATCGACCAAGAACAGCTTGTTCTAGTTTAGCTAAAGCCAAGTTTCACCTCGTTCAGCGACGGAGCTGTTAACGTTAACTTTGCTAAGTGAAATGTCACCTACTTGTCTTCAGTTTAAACAGTGCCAACAATGGCTGTTCACATGACGTTTCCAATTAAAACGCCGACAGATATTCTGAATTTCGAAACTTCTTCCGCGTCCCACGTTTTCTATGAGCTAATTTTGCCCTCGCTTCAATTTATAACAGCAGAGCAAAGCCGTAGAAGCAATTGTTTCCCGACGGAAACCTTTGGAAACGGACCAACGACGGACTTATTTTGTGGACGGACCAGTGCGTTACTATTAGTTACTATAGTAACTGTAAATTTTAGTTGTTAACAGAGGTAGATATTTTTATTTATATAATTTATATCTATATATTGTCATTTTTCTGATAAAAGCGACCACAGTAAACTCACTATTAATGTCCACGAACGCGATTAAGACCCACATAAAGCTAAAGTGTTTTTAATTACTCAAAATACATCAAATACAACAATAAAATTATCCTGTGGTTAATTTCAACAAATAAATATGGCAACAATTTGAAACTGTGATGTGTTTTAATTTTAGTTAGTTTAATTGCTTCATTTGACTCTCTTTAATAACTGTGGTTACTGTAAAAATTCTACTAAATTCTGTCAGTAGCATAATGTTTTTCCAAAGCACAATTAAATATTCCTGTGAGCCAAAAACAAGAATGACCATTAACAGACAGCTTCTGTAATAATGTATGGTGGAAATTATAGAAAAAGTTCTCACATAACAGTTCACAAAGTGCTGTTTAGATGAGTTATATATATTGAATTAACATTAAACATTATTATAACCAACTTCACATTATGTTAAATTATTTTTCCTTGGTTTCTAAAATATATTTGATAAACCACAATTAGTCATACATTGTTGCCTTTCCATTATAATGAAACTTGCCTTATCTTTCATTATTGTAGGTGTCTATATGCATTTTAATATGTTGAATAAAGTTAGTAGATCTCATTTCTGAATCAGAAAGATGTTGATATCTATAGTACATGTCTGCACTTCACTGTAGTGTTTATACATTTTAAATTT
>OMNN01000179.1:25259-70535 GCA_900302755.1 Chromis chromis | reverse complement strand
GATGACTTCTTCAGGTGACCCAAATCAGTATTGATCATTTTAAATAAATTTGCACAAATTTCTAAAAAGAAAACATACTTTCACTTTGTCATTTCGGGTTATTGGGGGTAGATTGATGGGCTAAATTGCAATAAAAATGTACTCAAAGTGTGCAAAAAGTGTAATATATATGAGATTCATTTGGCAGGATCTGAGGCCTTGAGTGCTTTCATAATAAAATATGTTTCACTGTAAGAGGGACTTTTTTTTTTTTTTTGCTTTAATGTAATTAATCTAAGTCGAAAACTGCTACTGGGAAGCATTTCTAATATGATGTCGCCAGTAACTTACAGCCTTTGGTTGCCCAACAGTGCAAGTTAAGAAAAGGACTGACTCCTCTCCATTCTGTGTGATCTACATAGAACGTTCCTGCTAAATATATATGTCAATGCATAATTAAGGCGAAAAAGATGAATTAGGACACCAAAATTGGGGATAGAGTCTAATTAGTTCTGAAAGGATATCTAAATCACTGTCATCTCAAGTGTCACTCCCTCTAAAAGTCCAGTGGCTCCGTTGACATCTCAGCATCGCCAAGATGAAACATAACTGAAAGAAGTCAGCAGGATATCTGGGTTTTTTTCACTACTTTCATGCACATCTAATTTTAGACTTCCAAGAAAGCCACATCAGAGAAATTCTCTTCAAATATTGGCAGCAAATGCGTCTTTGTTGAATGTGTTGATGTTAGATGTTTCACAAAGGCAGTTGTGGACCAACATTTACAGATGTAGCACGTTAACAGAGAATCGTACAAATAACCTTCATTCCCTCTCGACATTTTTGGTAATTTCTAGATTTGGCCACCAGGTGGGACAGTGAAACAAATTTCTGTCAAGAGTGTTTATCCCTGTCACTGCAGAGAAGGAATTTTCTTCCACAAACGAATGAAATCCGGAAATATGGACGATAATCAGTTTAATATGCAGAATAATTATTGTTGGACAATAATCTATAATATGACTGGTTTCAAAAAATAACACACTAGTTAACATTTTAAGGAAATAATATAATCTAACCTTTATTGATCCCCTTGGGGAAATTCCTTCTCTGCAATTGACCCATCCTATTCAAAGTTAACCTTAACTATACATACTGCGAGCAGTGGGCCTTGCTCAAGGGCCCACAGTGGTGGTGACTCGGTCACTCTCACTTTCTCACCTCAACCTCTTGCCAGTCTGGGGACTCGAACCGGCGACCCACCGGTTACAAGTTCACTTCACAAACTACTAGGCCACCACTGCCCAAAAACAAAATTTGGAGGTAATAAATACAAAAACCTGTATGTATGTATGTTTTTTTAATAGTCTGACAATAACAATTGGTGTAAAGTTTAAGAAAGCTTATCTTCAGCTCAGTCTTCACGTTGATTGTTGATTAAGAAAGTTGTGTACCCTCACTGTGGTTGCCAATAATTAACACGTGATGCAACAAGCGGGTCAAAACAACAGAATAGGACCGTTGACCTACAGAACAGGATCTTTGTGGAGCAGTTTAAACTATGGGACTGCTGCCATAGGGGATATGGGATGCTGTGTGTAGTTGGAGATGTTAAACTGTAACCAAACACTTTAGGATATAATGACATTTAAAAAGAGGCTTAAATGGAGCTTAAAGGCTTATATATTCTCATATGAACCAAAAATCAAAACACAACCTGCTTTGAGTCTTGCACGGATTGACAGGTCTTGATATAGCAACGAGCAGATAACTGTATAAACTGTGTAGTTTGGGGTTAAAGAGGCCTATAGTGTCAAAAATAATGGTTGAGAAATACACATAATACTGATTTTTATTTCAGTTGTGCATACAGCATCTTAAATATACAGATTGTGTCTTTCAAAATTACTTAATTGGTTAAATTGCAGCAGATATTTATTTTCAAAACTCAAATTTGCCACTTTTCATAAGACCAAAGAGTGATTCATTCTCATAAATATGCAATGAAGTGGAATTTATTAGAGATACAAGCTGACTGGTCTGATGAATGGAACTCTGGATGATGCATTGAGAAAGCCTGGAGTGTGATGTGTACACAGTCTAGCCTGGTTTCAGACATGTGAATCTGAAACGCTGCCTTTATTAGAAAAAATTTCTTCCAGAATTTCAAATAGAAATATTTAAGTGTGATTATCAGTCTGTATAGGGTCTACTTAACTTGCACAGTAATTGATTGTAAAGCTACTGATAAGTGTTTAGCACCTTTCAATAAAGAGATATTCACAGGCAAAAAAGGCTTTCTTGCAGAGGCAATCATGGTAATTACAATAATTAATTTTTTTTAAATAGTGAGTTGGGTTTTGATTGAATTTATGATCAGCCATTTTAAGTCATAGAACTATTAGTTTTTGCAAACAGATTGCAACATATGTAATTCATCCTGTTACATCCTGAAATTATTTTTTTTCCAGTTCACCTGGAATATTTGAATTTTATTGTCACACAGTGGCACAAAAAGCTGTAATGGCCTATTCTCACTCAAATAAAAGCAGATGAAATTAATTCACACATCTGCCACACCACTGCTTGGGGCAGAGAAAGGTCGACACTGACCCAAAATGACTAATTAAAATGGACATTGGTATGCATGAATGAGACAGTAGCATGACAGATGGAATAAAAATGGGAGCCACGCTGGATCACAAGACATAAATTCATCAGGCATGAAGATGATCAAATTATGTGCCAATAAAATACAAAATGGACCAAAATTGAAACCCCTGTCTTGCTCATAAATGTAGCATTGTAAATACTCAGAAAGGAGCCCTGACTCTGGCCTTTATGTAAAAGGGTTTTTACATAAAGGCCAGACCTCATTTCTGCCTTTTTAACTTTGTACTCCAACCCCTGCGTCTCTTCTTCCTCTAGATTCTGCTAGGTATCAGTTATTTCTGTTTGATGTCATCTTCTATTCATGTTCCCGTGCTTCCCAGAAAAGGTGTCTGTATACAGAAATATGGAGCATCTGTTTCTCATGTCCTGCTCCTGAAAGTCTCGTGTTTCTCCCCCATTCACCATCCTGGAACATGCTCCAATTAACAGAGGAAAACAAAAGGCTATGCAGACTCTGCTCTCTGACCAGCCACTCTAGACACACTCCATTTTATGTCAGACAAGAAATGCTACACTTCCTTTAGGGATCATCCTAATTCTGTTGCAGTTTACATATATAAAATGAATGAATCACTGTATAGAATGTCACATGTGCATGCATTTATTTGGTGTGATGCAAACTAAATGCTAAAAAAAAATGAATACAGGCTTATATTTTTATATCAGGCAACCCACATGGTGATGCAGATTTTCAGAGTTAAATATTCCACACACACATAGCTTCAAACTTAAGAGATGAATGCACCCAGTTTTTTAGCTCACACACTGTGCCATTTTCTAAATCAAATGCATGTGCAGTGCTGGAAGGCTTTGGTGTTAAAGGGATCAGAGCATTGTGTGCTGACATGATTAAAATCTGTATTATTTAAATATGTCAGGCAAAAAAAAAAAAAAAAAAGTGGTGGTGAGTCCAACTCTTGTGCCTTAAGGGTATCCTGAGCTTTCTGATAAAATAATAATAATAAAAAAAACAAACGCACATCTTAATTTGTTTTCTATCAGTCTCTAGAGAGATCATCTTCGCTGTGTCTTTGGTATCTCATTATACTTTCTAATCAAGACTCTTTAAAAATCTCTTTAAAGGGGACAGACTATTCGCCCTTCCCCCAGCGTGCTGCTTGCATTGCAGCCATCGACTGTGACTTATTATGTTACAAATGACCAAGGTAGGCTGACATTTTGATTTTATGTGATCCCTTCCATAGCTCATTCTCTGCCATTAAAAAAACCCTGGACCACAAATTAATCAAATAACCCCCCGCCCCTCCCTCACCATCATCTTTAGCCAGGCTTGTGCTTCACTCAGTCCAGATATTTGCTCCTGTGACTGCAGCATCCACAATGACGCAGAAGGGAGAAAAATCAATGCACTCAGGGGACAATGAACAGGAAAAATAAACACGTTTTAAATTACAAATGCTGATCAAGGATTTGTTTTCTCTACATCTTTAATTCAAACATGCCTTTGTGCCTTAATTACTGTATCCAATTAACTGAACCTCACATCCAGTGTGCTTTTGCAAAAGGCACAGTGCCTTGAACTGAAATACAGCTTCTTCTTTCAAAAGAAAAAAAATGTAACATGGTGCAACAAAGTGTAATTACAAGTCAGTGCGGTTTTATCGCTGTTTTAATGTGTCCTGAAATAAATCTAACTGCAATGACTCTAACCTAGAAAAAAGCTGATGCTCAATTTACAGTATTCTAAGAAATTTATTGCAAAGTTATGTATAGCATGTAATATTTAACACAGTATCAGCAACACGTTTACCTTATGGTTAAATTGCTTCACTCACACTGTGTTATCAGTGTTTGTTGTTGGGTGTAATAATCAAACGCACCTCTTTCTGTTGCCTGTTGCTAAATGTGTGCCTGCCTAATGATCAGAAAAGATCCGATGCTTGTCCTTGACCAAATGGGGTCACTTCATTGGATGAACACAGTATTTTTATTTATTTTATTTTAGCAGTAATCACTTTAATGTGCTTGGTCCCCACTTTTCGTCAATTTAAACGGAAGAGTTTGGCACGAGGCATACGGAATCATTTGCACTGATGCAATAATTCCCCCTAAAGAAAGACTCTAAGCTGCAGGTGCAATCTATCCACACGTTTATTTTTAATTACATAGAATAAAATCCTTTCATTTGCAGTCTAAGCTGATTTGCACCCTCTGTGTTTCCCACCCAGTGTCACAATCCTTTTCTTACTTTCTGACATGTTCTCATTCATTGGTTTGCTGTTGAAATATGAACACTGAACAAAAATATAAACAGTATAAAGGTCATTATAAAAGGCCACCTTAAAATGCAGCTTTATTCATATTACTTGATGCCACAGATCACAAGAGAAAGACAAGAATGTGCTGTTGGCATGCTGGATGTTGGGATGTCAGTTAGGGCAGCAGCCAGTCACTTAAATGTCCACAACTTCATTATTTGTCGTCTCAGAAATGATTTCAGATAGAGTGGTACGACAGACAATCTGCCACATGATGCTCTACGTGTCCAACAACTTGATCCTGTCCCCCGAAATGTCTACCAAATTCAATTGTAAGATGTCTTGATTTTATCATTTATTTGAAGCTTATTCCTAGCAGAGAGCTCACTCTTTATTAATTGGTCAAGAGACATCTGTATTTGTTATCTAACATGCCTCTGAGCAATGCATGTAACCTTAAAGGGCTAATGCACAGTGAGAGGTTGGATGCGATGACAGTGCCCCCATTGTGATTTGTCAATACCCTTTCCTACATTAAACTAACTATATGTTTAGCAATATACATGAGAAGGTAATTTAGTTTTAAGTAGGAGTGGTGCTTCAGATTGACACACAGAACTCTCAACAAATGGCCTGCAAGAGGACAAATGATCACTGAGATGTTATGCAGTGTTTCTCCATCAGTAACAATCCACAAGCAACATCAACAAACTCATAAATGCAGATGTGTGGCTTGTTCCCGACTTGTGATTTCTGATCTATGACCCCACTCTTGATCTATCTATTATCATTTCCAATATGCATACTTGATTGTTTTCATGACAACCATTCTGTTGTAGAGATGCCAGGTGCTGGGACAACAAATACTTATTCCCCTATATTAAAAAGAATGGCTAGAATTTAATTAAATATTATATGCTGCCTTTTTTACTTATGTTCAATTTATTTACTTATTACTGTCATTTTAAAATTCTTACTGATATTGCATATTACTTTTTTTTTTCTAATTTATAATCTGTTTTGTGCTTATTGCTGTTGAATGAAGTGTCTGTGCTGCAATCCAAACTTTGCTTGCAGTGCAAAACTGTCATATCTGCACCATCAAATCAGACATTATCTATTTGTTCACTCAAATATTAGAAAATACTTACTGTTATAGTTAGTGAGGCCTATTCCTCGCTCTCTTCCTTTGATTATCAATCACAAAACAAGCGTATAAGAGTGTATGCATAATAAAAAAGTGTGTTTTCAAACTTTATTTTTCTCATATTTTGAATAAAATAATTCATACTTACACCAGACCATTAGAAAGGTTTGGTTCCATGTGTAAGGCCAATTGCATGTCCTCATCCTCCTTTGATTATTAATCACAAAACAAGCATATAAGAGTGTATGCATAATAAAAAGCATGTTTTCAAACCTGATTTTTCTCATATTTTCAATATAATAATCAATACTTACAATGGGCCATTACAAAGGTTTGATTCCATGTGACAAACTATATACAGCTGGATGCAAGCTTGTGCTTTCAAAGTCCACAATAAGGGGATGTAGTGGAACATAAACGCCTCATACACCTGTTAGTGAGCAGAGTGTAGCTACAGATCACAGATAAACTCACTGATGATGTTGTGGGTCAGTTTGCAGGCTGCAGGTCCGAGGACTAAAAGTTTGCAGTGGAGAAGCTGAGCTGACGTCAGTTCTCTGAGTTGCTGGCAGCGAGTCTGAGCGGAGTCTCTTCAATCTGCGATTAGACACCAACACGTTCAGTCACACTCCCGCAGCCAGACTCAATTACTGACCGGGGCTCTCTCCATTCATCCCCTCCAACATCTCCTCCAACAGCGCCAAACTGGGAAGTAAACCGACGCTTCTTCCGTGTCTCTCTCTCTCCGTTTCGTGAAGGAATACGAAGGGGGGGTTTTCATCGGCGATAAGGTGAGTTTACAACCTTGGCTTCGCTGTTGTTTCTCACGTTTGTGCGGCTAACGGCTAAGCTAACGCTGTTTGGCTACCGAAAAGCAGCAGCATCCTCGGCGACACTTGCCACACTGAACCGCTCCGCGAGTCGATAAAAAAAGAGGAAAAAAGTTCTTGTAAGAAGTATCTCTGGCGTTTGTGTGTATTTATGCCGCTTTAAACTTTTCCCGGCTGTCATTTAACTTTAAAAACAGTGCTCTTTAACGGACTTTAGCAACTAGTTAACGTTATTTTTGTGTTTGTAGCGGATTCACCGTGTGTCCATATATGATAAGTTAGCTTGGCAGCACGCTTCTTGTTATTTAAAAAGTACCGCCTGGTTGCTCGTTTAATGCTACTTTGCTGTCATAAAATTATAATTACAGGTGGATTTTCTTAATGTTACAGCTTCTTCGTGTTTCCCTACAATGATTTATTTGTGTTATCAGTGTTAAAGCTGTGCTGCCCGCTGCTTTCGTCTCCCCCTCTGGATCCTCCTTTCGCTGCTTCCTCCTCAAAGAAAAGCTGCAGCTGCGGTCTGGACTGAAATTTACCCTTTGAGATTATGACAATACCCTCCATTTTTTGTGTGCTTTCATATTAACAACAAGGCATTCGCCATCTTGGGCTACTTAAAATAGCGCTGTATATTTAAACGGTGTTTACCTGGTGTAATGAGGAAACTTTGGAGGAGGAAAGATGTGAAAGATTCTGCCTTCATTTCTGTTGAGGCGAAATTAAAAGCAGTTTTTTAATCACACTATTGTAATTTGTTTTGGAGTTGTAGAGGGATTTCCAAACTGATTCATCTCTCTGTGTGTCACACATTTAGTTTAGTTTAGTTTTTTTTTTTTTTAACATTATAGTGGCTCTTGATGTCTGGGTACTACAAGCATGAATTAGATTTAACTTCCAAATAGAAATCAGGGCATTTTAACGCTGTCCTGATTTATTCCCTGTGCAGTATATATATATATATTTTTTATCCTGGGCCTACTTATCTTGCTTTAAACTTCAATTCCCAACGCAGACTGACACACATAAACACAAACCTGAGAAAACCTGGCCCTTTTTCACAGCACACTTGTCATTGCAGGAAAGTCACAATTGCCACTACTAATAACATTAACAGTGAATTTGTTGTGTTTAACTAACAGTGAGTCGGCACACACAACACAAGGACCCCGAAACTGAAGCAGATGCATGCAATTCAGGCATGGTTTCAATCAAGTTTTCCTACTGCGACGTGTCAAATTAACGTTAAAACCTAGACAGATAGTTTTTTCTTGAAACGCACGTTTATTATGCCCTTTAAAACCTTGCCATGACAGCATCATCTGCTCTTTTCATATGTGATGCAAATCAATTTGTGAAAAATATGCCTCATGCAATCTATAGTGGCTTATTTTGATGGTGTGAATGTATCATGCGTCATTTTGTTTTGCTCTGGCAGGCATCTTTTGTTTGTTGCACAGTGGAGCTGGTTTGTCTTTATACAATTGATAGTAATGAACTAGCATGTGACCTCAGTGCACGCCATCTCAGGGAAATGGCAGCAAACATTAGTTCTGCTAAAGTTCATCATTTAAATGGCTTCAGTAGCCAAGGCAGCGAGATAAATCAGATCACAGCCTTGATGTGTTATGCATGCATCCAGTAACTGCCAATGAATCAAAACACAGGTAGAAGGTCACTAAATTTGCCTCATATTTATTCAGTGCACACGTCCTTGAAAAGCTCTGCAGACAGAACAGTGTTGTAAACTCCTAATATGAGCCTTTAACACTGGAAAAACAAAAAACAAAGGAGTCACCAACTTGGCATTTTAATGTTAAAAATATTGCTGGGTTTTGTTCTTCCAGGGTCCAACGGGAAATGCGGGTTGATAGTTCAAACAGCAGCCTAGCAGTAGAATTTAAAAATATTTTCAGCTCCATCAGTTACTTAATTACACATAATACTACTTTATACATATAAACATTTAAAGCCACTTGAAATATACCTCATGGTATATTGGCTTTCTGAGGTTTATTACTATGTTATTTTTCTTCTGCAAAATTGGTCACACTACTCACTATCATTCAAGTGGGCATCAGTTCCTGCAGCCCCTCTCGGTATGATCTTACACAATATGAGACGACCCCATTTTTATGTTCCTTTAGTTCTTTCTATGGCCTTATGAAAGAAAGAAAAAATGGGTCTGCTAATAATTGTTTCACCCATTTTCACCCTGTCTCTCCTATTCTTACCCTTTCCACAAGTTTGCACTCATTAATCAAAGATGCTGGACTCCTGCTGAGGGCTGAGCTGCAGGTTCATCAATTTGGCAGCCGGCTTTCTGTAAGGAACAGTGCAGAGGCTCTTAACACACAAGCATAAATAAATCTATGGTCTTTATATGCAAGCCCTGAAGGTTAATGCTGTATAATTCAATGTACCCTCTTTGTCTGCTGTGATTGATGTTTTTAAACATCTAAGGCTTGACGGGAGTCCCTTTTTGTAGGTCAGTGTTGACACTTTATGATTGGGTGAGCTTGGGGGGAGCGGCACGAGGGAGGTGGATTATTAGGAATATGTCAGGGAGATTACTCTTTTTCACTCATCTTCCTGGTCTATTTTCTCTCTGCCTGGAGATGCTTGTCGCTGTGCTTTATTTGAACCACTGATGCCTCCGAGATTGAAGTCTGCCTGCTGTGTTAATGCAGCTGGTTTTTAAAATGGCCTGGTCTGTCTGTATGGCTGTTTAGTATTTGTTTGGGTGCTCTGCTGCAGAATTTTTAAGCCAGCTGAGAATGAATGAATTCAAGCCATATTCATAATTCTTAGTCAGATAGGAGCCATAATACAGATTAATACCTACAGACCTTTAGTCAGGTTGCTGGTATAAACCATTCCACTCTCACACAAAGACTGTGCCTCAGCAGCCCCCTTTTTATTGATCCTCATGCATTTAAAATCTGGTCACTGCTGCCACAAACACTTCCCACTTTAGCTGCGCTAAGCATGCTGCAGCAGCCACATTTTTAAATATTAAATTTTGACTTCTTCTTGTCTGTCCTGATAAGAGACCAGAGCAAAGAAATACATCCCTAAAAATGTTTGGATCAGCAGAAGCCAAAATGTTAAGCTCAGTAAACCTAACTGACTAAATTCTGCCTCCACCAAAAGACATTGTGCAGGAAACTTTCTCTTGCGACATTGTCTCTTCACAACATCGTTTTTGAATTGTGAATAATAAGAAGCAGCATTAAGGTACACACCTAACCACTCATTACTTGACATACAACTGTAAACAGAGTTCTTGTGCAATGAAGTGTCTTAGCTGAGGGGTTTGAAGTGATCCATAGTTTAGGTGGATTAGATTATCTAGAAATAACCTCACCTAACCTGCATACTTGCAAAATTTAAAGAGCCATTGTGCTGCAACTTTGATTTCACTGGGTTTATAAGGCAGGGATTCTTACAGGTAACAGGTGTGGGCCATGTTGCATAAAACAAAAACAGTTTTCACTAATATGAAGATCTTCAAATATTTGTTTTTGGGCATTTTTGTGCCCTTATTGACAGATAGTGGAGAGAGACTGAAAATACGGGGGGAAAGAGGGGAGTGACATACAGCAGATGGTCCAGCCAGCCGGGATTCAAACCGGGGACTTGCAGCTCAGGGCATTAGCGCCCATGTGGTATATACTCTAACCACTCAGCTATCAGGTCACCCCTAACATCAGGAAAATTAATGCACGTTTATGAAAAAAAAGAAAAACAGAAAACCATAGTACATGTGCCGTTTCACCCAGCAAATTCCACATGTTTAATGAGTGTACTTTTTGCTTAGGCTGTCATAAATTGATCATTAGACGGCATGCATCAAGGGCATCTGGATGGCTTATTACCTCGGCTAAACAATTTCTAGGGCGATACCCTGTAATGATCTAGATTTTACAAGGGATTTTGTTCATTCATAGGCATATTACCACAGCATTATTTAACACATCTTTAAAAAGAGAAATAGCAAAATGTGAATTGCAAGCATGTTCCAATTAGTTAATCCTATACTAATGGCTTGATATGATCTGAATTTATAGGAGATGCTGATGACAAGGAGATGTTGGTTTGTCTGAGCTGAGAGGATGAGGTTAACAAATTAAGTTCTTAAGATGCAGCAGGCTTACTTGTAGCAAACAAAATGTTCACCCTGACCTCACTAGCAAACTAAAACTCCCAAATCATGTAACACAAGGACAGTCAGGGAAACAGTGGAGAAGAAACCTGCTGTTGGTACATAGGTTACCTTATCTGTTAGTTATTTCCATGACTTAGTAAGCAGCTTTTGTGTAGGAAAACCAGTGTCATTATGTGTTCTTTAAATGACATGGAGCCAGATAGACAGCTGAGTAACCCGAGGAGCCTCCGTCTTGTAGCAGTTCAAAGAGTTGCTGCAACAGCTCTTTATTTGAAACGAGAGACTGACCTTTTTATTCTTCATATTGAATGTTTCCTTCATGTGTAAAAGACCGTAGTCTCTTTTACACCGGTATTCACACTGCACAAAGACGTGATGGTAAGGTGAATCACTTGTGCGTGACGTACAGTCAAGTGTTGATCGTACTGCTATGAGAACATGGAGGCGGAATTTGTTTGTGAAGAGAGATCCAGTGTTTACAGTTCATATGTATAGGTCACTTTGAAAGTATAGTAAGAGAGGGTTACAAAATATCAGAAAATGTGGCAGTAAAACTGGCGTATCTGTTAATTTGATCCAGAGACTTTATACTTTTGAACATTTTCCCTGTTTCCTCTACCCAGTTTAAAAGGATAATTTTTTTTTAGGTGGGTCACTGTGACACGAACGGAGCTTCATGCGAGAGCCATTGTACATGTCATGAACGACATTTTGATTCTTAGCTTGCTGAATTTATGCTCTGAAAAATGCAGAATTTAAGGATTTAAAATAATAATAATTTAACTTTATTTATCCCCTTAGGGAAATTCAACTCTGCATTTAACCCATCCTACTAGTAGCAGGAGCAGCGGGCTGCCTCAGTGCAGCGCCCGGGGAGCAGTCAGGGGTTAAGGACCTTGCTCAAGGTCCCAACAGTGGCCGCAGTGGGGATTCGATCCTCCGACCTTCTGATCAGAAGTCAGGGGCTTAACCTGTTGCGCCACCACTGCCCCCAATGTTATGTTATTAGGTTATGTCGCGTGACCCACGTGCAGAGGCGTAGCGGCTGTCCCGGGCTCGAGTCCGACCTCGGCCATTTATCGCATGTCCTTCCCCACGCTGTCCTGTTTCCGACTCTATCCACAGGTGAAAAGCCAAAAAATAAATCTTTAAAGAAAAAAAAAGAATGTGTGGCTTTAAGGCACTTACAGGAGCATAAATAACAGCCTCCGGTAGGAGTCCAGTCATATATGACATAATTATTGTTGTAAATAGAAGTAAATTTGCATGTAGCAGTAAATATTATTTAAAAGAAGAATACGGTGGCTTTTCAGCCACGAAGACAAACAAACCAACACCAAAAAGCAGAATGGGCTAAACTAAAAATAGGTAAGAGTAGATTTCTTCCCAAGGATGCACAAAGTACTACTAGTCTAATTGACATGCAAGTATCCTTTGTACTTGTCCAGTTGTTAAAATCCCAAACAGTTTTAAAGTCGGGTTGTGGCAGAGAATTATGCAAAGTTAAACTGGATTTTTTTTTGTTACAGTAAAAATACAATAAATTATAAATGACGACCACTCTGTCATATTCCAGGTAAATGATAATATAGAAATTACAAACCCCTTTGTCTCCTTGACCTTAAAATGTTCTGGCGTTCTATGGTTAAGGTTCAGTTTAGTTCAGAGTTGCTATGTGCTACTCATATGGTTGTAGAGACATCTTAGACACACTGATTTTGAGTGATGCATGAAGACTTGAAAGGATTTGAATTGATTTAAGGACTGAAGCTGGTCTAGGCTTCATTTCCCTTACATTCCCAACAAAATGAACCCAGATGGTGATGCATAAATAGTATACATGTGGTGGTTGGTCAGAAATGTTTGCAGCTCCTAACATATGTGTGTTATAACATCTTTTGTGCATGAGAGCAGCTTTGTCAGTGGATGAACAGTATCTGAGCAGAAACATCAGTTGAAGGGTTGGACATTAAAGCTTGGCATTAAGAAAATAATTTCAAGTGCTGAAATTAAAGGCAAGATTTGATAATTTCCTTTTGTTTCTAATACAAATGACTATAAAATCAAAAATGTTCTGTACCCGCAGATCTACTCGTGCTATTCAGTAGACCATAATCCAAAATCTCTAGTTTTTTAAATCACGTCCCATTGCCCTGTGTTGTCTCTTGGAGCTGAAGTTTGATCTTTTACTGATGTTAAAAATGAAATTAAAATATAAACTCATTTCCCCTGGGGTCCATATTACCATTTTTATTTCATTTTCTCTGAGCTGTCAGATAGGAACAATGCTGAATGCGTAAATCGATAAAATCAAGCAATAAATGACTGCTGTTGTCTCATGTTTCAGGTGGAGAGCGGTGATGTCACAGAACTGAGCGTCTTCTCCTACAGTAAGTGAGCGGTTACATCAGTTCTTCATTGTCCATGTCTGCCTTCATGCTCTTTGAAGTGTTTCTTTTGATTTTATGTAGGAAAAACCAGTTTGCTTTGCAAATTGGAAAGCAGCAGCACTACGTGGAACACCTCATTTTAAAGTACTATTTAGGTATAGGATTAGAATTTTCCAATTAGGTTGAGATTTAACAAAGTCCTCCTTTACGAAATTAGTTTGTGCTGCATTATGCTTTGCTCTCATTTTGTGTGTATCTAATTAATTCCCATCTTTCTTAGAATTAGAGTGTTAAGGCTTCAGAGCATATTTAAATCTCTTGGGAAAGAAAAGAAAACTTTTTTGGCTATGGGGTATTTTAAGATAAATTACTGTGAACCAAAGAGGGGTAATTGGTGGGGTTGGAGCTATTGTTTGGCTTTGTTTTAAAATGTAATTTGGGCTACTTCACACATAGTGGCTTTATACAGATGTTTCTTAGCGGCTATTAAAAATTGAATTGTTGCCTCAAGATAGGTGGTGGGTATATCATGTTCACTCCCCACCAGGTTGAACTACGCTGTCAGAAAGTGGGTTGTGTGTTTTTTCTTTGACTGCAGTGTGTAGTGGGAAATTATGAGAGAGTTAATTTGTAGTCTTGCATGTGCAGTTAATTTTTCTCTGTTGTACATTGTGGAGTAAGCGTGAATTAATGAAGTATCATGAAACCATGTTTCATATCAGTGAATATATGAGGACGAATGCACTTGGCTCTCATACTAAATCAACAGTTTGAAAGCTTGAAACTTGAAACAAGGAAACTTGAAATGAATGTGTTGCATGTAATATAACCGCAGGAAGAATGTTGAATTTTTGGCTAATCAGATACACAGTCAGGTCTGTAAGTATCGGGCCAGTGACACAGTTTTTGTAATTTTGCCTCTGTACAGCACCGTTTAGGAATTACAGCCATCTTTTTGTCACAATTACAAATATAAAGATTATTTTTTAATACTTAGATGCAATTAGTGTACATTTAATGGCTGCCTGAAGTCTGAAACCCATGGACATCACCAAATTCTAGGTGTCCTCCCTTGATATGCTTTGTCAGGCCTTTATTGCAGCCACCTTCAGTTTGCTGCTTGTTTGTATATCTTTGTGCTTTCAGTTTTCTCTTCCATAAGTGAAAAGCTGATGCTTGGTTGGGTTGAGGTCAGGTGACTGAATCAGCCTTTTAAGAACATTCTCTGCCTTCAGAGGCTGTTGGGTTGCTTTCATAGTATGTTTTGGGTCATAATCATCCATACTGTGAAGTGCTGTCCTTTCATTTTGTTCAGTTTTTGTCTGAATATGAGCAGAAAGTATAGCTCTGTACCTTTTGGAAATCCATCCTACTACTTTTATCAGCAGTCACATTATCAGTAAACACTAGTGACCCAGTTTCATTGGCAGCCATAGATGGGCATGCCATAGCACCGTCTCAATCATGTTGACAGATTTCCTTCTCCGTATTCTTCTCTTCCCATCACTCTAGTACAAATTATTTTGGTTTCATCTGTGCAGAGAAATTTATTCCAGAACAGGGTAGGGTTTTAAAAAATTTAAAAAAAAAAAAGATTTTCTCTAGAAAAGTCTAATCTGGACTTTAGAAACTGCTCTTAAGTGTTACCACTGGTTTGCATTTTTTGGTAAACCCTCTGCATTTACAATCATGAAGGTATCTTTTGATTGTAGACACATGAGATACTGAGGAAACAGGCCACACCTCTAATGTCGCATTCCTGTTGTAATATTCCCGCTTGTATTATCATGCAGGAAAAAGACTTTTCAGTTGTAAATCCTTATTAATAACCTGGAAGACTTTAAGAGTCCGATTTATGTAAGGCTGGGCAGCTGGACGTCAAGTCTGCTTGGATCTGCCACATAATGTTCCACTTATGAAAGCTCTGTTTCAACTTCCAGCTTTGAGATGGCACCTTGTTAAAAAATAGGTGTGTGATGGCATTACATACCACTGCATCATGTTTAGAAACGGTGTTAATTGGTGTCATGTCTTTTGCGAGGTGAAAAGTTATTGCATTAATGATTTCTCTCTGCCATTTGGAGCCTTTCTCACATGGTGTAAAACTGGCAAACTGGAGATAGTTTAAAATGACAACAAAAACAAATTGCTGCCTCATGCAGTGGTAACAATTAGAAGAGCCTGCCAACTAAAGTGTCTGTTTTTGGTCAACATCATCCTTCCTGTAGTTGAAGTCTTTCGATACAACTGATGTTGAAATCCTTTTTGTGACCAAATCTGCCTTTTTGGTGTTTCTCCAATGTTCCTCCCTCGTTTTAGGCAGAGCCTGTATGTCACGCTTGGCCATCAGGCACAAATGGCAGGAACAAATGGCATGCCTTGTAAATACATTTTATAAAAAGCTTGGTATATTCAAGAACTCGTAAATTATGTCATCCAAATGTATTTCAGTGATCAGTTTTACGAAATTCACATTTACCGAAGGCTGTATGAAGTCTATTCTCTCTTTTGTCTTTCATCCTCTGATTCATTTCCCAACTCAACATTTTCTATAAAATTTAGTGGAACTGCTCACTTACCTTTTGAGCAAAGACTGCTAAATTTGTGTAATGAAATTCAAGACATGTACGCGGCCACCCCCTGATCCAGAGGAAACGACTCCGACTCTTTATGCGACTGACCCTGGAAAGACACGGGTCATCTGCAGCTCTGCAGACGAGCCGAGTTGAAATGGCAATGGCAAAATGAGCCTCACTGCAGGAATCCCATCATCATTTAAAGCTGAGCACTCTCCCTTTCATCTGTGTATGTAATACAAGCCCTCAAGGATTTATTATAGCAGTTATCAATAACCCTCCGTTTGCCTTCAGGGCTCAACAGTAAGTTTCATGAATAGTTGCCAGGCTGGTAAGTTATTGCCAGAAGTTGACGCAATGGTTGCTGTGCATTAGGATGATGAAGAATGAATGAATGGTTTGAAAAAGTGGTGAAATATATTTTACTTACTACATCATTTATTCGTTCTCTCATGTCATACATATACGCATCAGATCAGGTCTGATCAGTATGATTTATTTGTCAGTTGTGTGGAGTGAGGTTAGGCTTTTTATCGGGTGTAGTGTTAGGTCGGTATGATATGTATTCAAGTATGTTATCCATTACAGTGGATTTATTTGGTATTACTTCAGAAGTGGTGCTAATAAAAGTGGTATCATATCATCATCATTTTCCAAACATTGCCCAGTTTTAATGAGTGGGAGGGGATCTATATGTTTTATATGGATGACTGTTGTGTCTTCTGTATGTGTGTAAAAAAGAGATTATGTTCTTCAGTTTAATGTATTTTGTGACTTTGCCAGAAGAGTGAGCAGGAAATTGTTGTGACTGTGTTTTGTGTGAAATGGTAGTAAAAATCAGATCTTTTTATTCTCTGCTTTTTTCTGCCCAGGGGGAGACTAAAATATATGCAGGAAAAACAAAGTAAAGCGATGAATAGAACTCAATGGTAAACCAAAGACTCATATGAATGATGCAATTATGAGTTTTATGGATACTGCGACGACACTGACTGTTCTCAGAAATTAGCATCTAAATATAGCAGCAAGGTGCAAGGTTCTTTAACAGTGCAAATCCTGCCCATCTCAGTCTTTGGTTTATGGCTGAGGTTGTTTTTCTATAGTTCTTCAACCTGCACCTATATAATGACAACACAAAGATATTATTAAAACTTTTGCTATTTCAGAACAGTTTCTTTCAGTATGTTCTGCATCATTGTTTATATATTGTTGTGCTTCTTACTCTTTTGTCCTGCGGTCAATCACACTATGTGTGCTCATAGTTTGTAAACTACAACAGAAGTTTATTAACTTTTTTGTGCTGCCGTGCTGGGGCTCAATCTCCCAGTTGCTGTCAATCACTGCTGTCAACACAGGCGCTGACATGCCCCTCTAGCCATTACAAAAATACTCAATAAATTAAGATATTATTTTGACAGAATTATTGACTGTACAGTGGCCTCCCAAAATAGTTGGACAGCTAAGCAACACTTAAAAATGTTTCAGTATCACTGCATTTGATATTTAACAGATTTCAAATGATAAAACAATAATTCAAAAGACAGACAAAAGTATTTGGACACTCAGTGGTGGCTTCACTAAAGATTGCAGTTACAACATTTTAGTGTTTAGTTTGCCATCTCCTTTATCCTACCGTTCATCCAATAGTTTCTGTAATAATTGTGGTGAAAGTCCATGTAAAGGAACCTCTGAGATTTGTTTCTAAAGACATTTTAATTTCAGAAAACATGTGAAGTAGCAATTTACAGTAAGACTATTTTCCAGTATTTTTCTGTTCAGGATTTTTTGGGTAAAGGATGATGCACTGGAGCCACACTTTGTTCTGAACATTATAACTTTATAAAAACTAAGCATCTATGGTGCTCCAACTCAGTCACTAGTTACTACACCTACTTCCACCCACAGTTTGCTAGCTAGGTATTCGTTTGTCCAGCAAATGTATGCCAGAATTTGCAGAACAACTTGGCGTCCTTCATTAAATTATGAGATGAAGTGGAGGTGGATATATTTTGTGAAAGGCCACATTGATAGAAAGAGACAAGGGTCGCCACCAACACCTGCCTCTGCAGAGAACATTTCACAACGGGCTATTCAACAAACTTTCAACAGAGACAAATGGGATTATAATGCGCTGTTAGTGAATGGGGTTGAACAGACTATCTCCCTCCCCAGACTTCATCCTCCTGTCCTGTTGACATCTGGTGCCATCATCGGCAGTACATGCCCACCAATTAGTGTAAGCTTTGCTGTCATTTAGCTGTCATGTGTGTTTAATTCATTATAATGGGCAACTTAGTCCAGTCTCAGAAAGCATTCTGTACCTGCAATGCACGTTTTTGATTTCACATCTAACCTGTTTGGTTCAATTCTAATGAACTCAGGAGCCATACTCTTTTTTTTTTTTTTTTAAGATTTATTTTTGGCCTTTCTATGCCTTTATTAGAGAGGACAGGACAGTGGATAGAGTCAGAAACGGGAGAGAGTGGGGAAGGACATGCAGTAAATGGCCGAGATCGGACTCGAACCCGGCACAGCTGCTACGCCTCTGCATGTGTGTCACGCGACATAACCGCTAGGCTATCGGGGCGCCCTGGAGCCAAACTCTTAGTCTAGTCTGGTTGGAATTCTTTCCCTGCTTTCCTAGCTGCCTTATTCCTTGAACCTATTAATGTCTCTCTCTGTACCTATAGTCGATTATCCTATTTTGACAGATCTTTGAACTGAATTATATCCGGTAAGTGCCGTTGATTTCTAAAGTTATCCATGTTTTTTGACACAACAGCTTTTGAGAAAGGAAGGTTAAGTTTCAGGGCTGACCAACAAGTGATCTTCTTGTGCAAACAAACTATGCTTGACCTTATCCCTGACCTCTTTTCACTTGTCTTAGCCATATTTGCAATTTATTTTAGCTAACCAGTTCCAAGGTCATTTGTAGTTGATGTATAAAGTCAGTTACTATGTCATTCACACAGGTGCCTCTAGTAGAGTAACCACAGTAACACAATAATAACTTGTTCCACTTAGTTTGACAGTGAGAAGTTGTATTATTTTGTTACTCTTACTATTTATTTTCAAGTGTCGTCCAGGTTATTTGTTTTTAGTAGGAATTATTTGTTTGTGCTAAATGTGTTTTATGTTTTATGAAGTTGTGTTTGATGAAATAACCTCATGAAAGTTTGCTGGTAGTTTATAACTTTTTTGGCCTGGTATTTGGGACAGCACTGAAATAGTCAACTAAGGAGCTTGCAGGAAGACTGCAGGACTATCACAACATCTCTGAGGTGTGCAGATGGCCTTAGGGGAAACTGAATTTTCTTGTTGCCTGCTGTTTCTTCATTGTTGACATTAGAGTTTCATTAGAGCACAGGGATTTCCAATCTTTAGTAATGCACAAAAAAAAGCTGAAGATCTGTGCCATCCCTATTATTTGACATGCTCAATTTGGCCACTGACTTTACCCATCAGTTATATTTTAGAGTGAAATTCTGAAACCCCGCAGAGACAGATAGATCTCAAAAAAACTCAAATATTATCAGCGATAATAAAATGCTCATCGTTTTGGAGCAGCATAAATGCCACTTAGCCGGATGAGAGTTTTGTTGGCACCCTCCAGGGCCTGCACAGACAGGATCTGTGGTGTCAGCGCTCAGACAGGTTTAGAGGTGACATCAAGGTGAATGCTGAGTTGTAGAATGGTAGGAAATCATTGATATTCTAACTCAGAGGCTGCAAATGGCTTGGTGGCAGATGGAGTCTTTGTCAGGGAAGAAAAATGGCAGCTAGGGAGCATCAACGCCATTTTCCTCTATCAGCTCTGCTGGCGGGCGGTGACCTTCTGCCGCTCCCAGAGATCCCCGAGCACATGATCGGCTATCTCACTTCCATTGTTTACTAAGCTAGTGGAAAAGGATTTAAATGTCAGTTTTTTAGAGAGATATTGCATGTGTACTCATAAAAAGGTTTGTTGTTTGTGCATTAAAGGAAGCAAATTAGGTGGGGAACAAGCATTTGCACCCTTGAAGGAAAAATAAACCAGAATGTGTTTGACTCGTATGAAAGCAATACAAACCAGTGTTGTTAAAGAATTACTGCAATTGGTTTGACTGATCCCCAGCAGTTTCTTAATTATCTGGGATCTGGCCCACTGTTTTCATTTACTGGTGCCTTACTATAAACAAATTTATATACTGAGAATCTAAGATACAATCAAATAACCAATAACATTTTTTTAGTACAACTTGACGTATTTGAAAATGTAGGTATGTTGGATCTCTTCAAACTCTTAACCCAAGACCTCAGTAAACAAACAAACATATCAACTGAGACCCTGGAGGGTTAAACAACATTGTTAATGGAAGTGATTCCTCAGGAGTATGGATAGATTGCATGGCATCAATTTGGCAAGCGGTTTTCATTAACATTGTTTGACTCAAAATAAATAATTTGCTAAGATGGAAATGTTTATAATGATTATAATGTTTATGCAAATGATATTAATTTGTTAATGGCTCTTCTCATTACACAGCCGCACAGAGTAAAACTGTGATATGCGCTCATTGTTCTTGACTGTAAACAAATCAGAATAAAATATTGGATGAACCTGGGGAGAGATGAGGAAAATGAACAAACGATGCAAAAAGCAAATGACATTGAGACACCAGTTTAATATGTATGTATTTCAGCTTGATGGTTGATTTCATTAGCAGATCTCATTGTTATGCATTGAGTGTCCTCCTGCAGTAAAATGAATATTGTATAGCCTGAATATTCAGGAGGAAATATTTAAATCTGAGTGGCATACTTGAGAAACAAGCATTGTCTCTCAACTGGAGATTCAGATTATTTACTAAAATGTCATTTATACAGCACATTGATCTTCATTCATTCCAAATATTGTGTGTGTGCGCGTGTGTTTTTTTAATTATTATTATTAGAATAGTTTTTTTTATTTTTTTACATTTAAAATGTTTAGTTGTTGTCTCTGTATTCAGCTGTGATTTCTGACTTTGCCAGCATTTGATTAGAAGGTCCCTGTACTGGAACCAGGCCGTATCTGTTATTAAAACACAACCTGCCACCATTTTTCAAAGATTGCAGGATGCGGCTCATTCAATGAGGAGGCTGCCTGGTACTACTATGATTAAAATGGATGTAGCGTTGTTGCGCTTCATTTCAGTTGCTTCCAATTTTGTATAGTTGCAGTTATGAATTGGAAATAGTTTCAGCATCACAGACTTAATGTTATAAGGATGTTTTACACTGTCTAATTTACAGTTTAGTTAGTAAAAATGTCAGTTTCAAATCTCACGCTGGCCTGATGCAGAAGATAAAGAGACTTAATGTATTTCAAAATTCTCCCAGTTGTCTTGTATCTATAGAGTCCAAGTTGTTCATTTTGGCCTCACAGTTATGAAGCCTAGGACTCAAGGGGTTAAACACCAGGTTTAACAACCCAAACGTTTGCATTCAGCAGTGGGCTAATTGTACAATTTGTTGATTTTTGTAGTAAAAAGAAGTAATTACAACAACTGCATTGAAGACACATTAAACAGACTGTTGCTATCTGTTTCATGAGCTATGTATGGTTTGGATCAATGTCCTGTTGTAGAAACTAGCCTCTATTCAGTTTCACTTTCATGACTGGAATCTATTCTTCCCTCAATCTGTGCAGTGTTTCCTGTCCCACTTTAAACTTCATCTGTCCATATAGCTTTATTTCAAAACTAGTCTGATTTCAGCAGATGTCACCTAGCGTACTTAGATGTTAAATTTTGTGATTAGATCACAAGTAAAGTTTCCTTTTGATGATAATTGCAATGTAGACCCTGTTTGTGCACCACCACTCCTGCCAGCTAAACCTTCTTGCAGCTTCTTTGCAATCATATGGGGGTTTTGCTTTCTGCAAATGGATGTGCACTTTTATCTGAAGATTTTTTTGGTCTTCTAGATCTTGTCTTGACTCCTGCAGTTCCCCTAAACTGATTTGCAAATTGCATACTAAAAGCACTTTGATATCTTTTTATATCCTTACCCTGCTACATGTCAATTAGCTTCATTTCAGATCTTTCATCATTTGCTTAGAGAACCCCATGGTTGTTCTTTTCTTTGATATTGTCACCAGCTGAAAATTCCTAATGACAATTCGTGACCTCACCTGACAAATCTTAAGAAACCAATTCAGGTCTAATAATTAAATCGAGTTCTGAGTGCCACTATTGTACTTTTTTTTTTTAGTAAATAGTAATAGTGCATTAATATTTGAAAAAAAAAGATTATTTTAATGTATTGACTTATTTTCACTTTGATGATAATTTTTGCTTCAGAAATGAATGCAAGTCTGTGCTGTTTCTTCATAAGCTCTATGAATGTGGCGTGCCACATTTGGCAAATTGATATACTATCAACATGCATTTTCCTCAGTCTTAATGACTCATGTTGGGCTTCATTGACAAGATAACTATGTTATGGCTTTATTTAAGGCACAGAATTTTTTCGTATGCAACAAAATGTGTTGTTGTATAACAGTGATTTTATATTTTGGGAAAGAAACATGCAAAAGTGTTATTTTAAAACGGAAAGGCTTGATGTCCGTCTCAAGTTAGTTTTTCTGCTTTAGTTCGAATCCACATTGACGTAATTTTATGTACTCTCTTGTGTTTACATTTGTCAAAGAAATTCCCATACCTTGTCATCATAGTGAAACAACCACTTTTTTGTATTGTAAAAAATTTAGCTTTTTTTGTTTGATCAGTTCTTTTCAAGACAGTTTAAAGAAAGAAAAGTTGACATATCCTCTTATTTTTTAAGACTTTAAATTTCAAAAACCTACTGGTGTGTGGGTGTATATCTGTTCTATATGTTTTGAAAATGATGGATGCCCAAGAAAAGCCAAAGATCTAGTAAAGTACTGCTCTGTCTCTTTAGGCATTAGTCACTTCATTTGGAAAAGACACTGCTACCAGTATCTACCTTTTGTGTGTCAAAATGTTTTGTATATCTGTGTGTGCTATTTCCTCCCCTTTTTCACAGCAGCGTTGGAGTTTTGTTTGGAGTGAAGTGCTTTTGCACTTAACATTTGCATGTTATCACTATTGACTCAAAGCCAACTCTCTTAACCACTTGCATGAGTATGTCTACTTCATATGCACTGTGTCACACATGTGGCTGTTCTAAATATGATTGTTAGAAAGTGAAAGCAACAGGCATGATCAGTGCACATCCCAGTTATATTTCTAGTCGTATGCCAAATAAACAGAGACTGCTGGTATGATAATATTTTACATCTATGAAATGTTCACCTATGGACACTAGTGTTCAGCACCATAGTCACTGTTAGTATTATATGATAAACACACAGGCTGAAGTAGTGCAAGCAGGTGATGGAAATATTCATTTAGCAGCAGAGCAGAAGCTCTTTTTGTGAAGATGGCAGACAGGAAATTATTTTCCCTGCACATTCATCAAAATAAAAATAGTCTGAGTATCCCAAGTGACTCTCCCACATCTATTGAAGCCACAGCTGCATGTACTGTGCGCTTAGTATTAACTCTCCAATGAATTTCAGGTGTTTTTGAGCACTATTAAAATAAGCCCTCCTTTTTTTTCTTCCTCATCTTGAAGCCATTGTCCTGTTTCATCCCACAAGAATTAGCATATTTAAAATAATGAAATGCCCTATTTAATTTTAAAACCTCTCCCTGTTACTTTTCTAAAATTACAACGTGAAACACAGTCACATCCTGGTGCCAAGAATGAAGAACTCTGGATGGCAAAACAGCTACTTTGTTGAAGGAAAGATATTTTCCTTCAACACACTTCAGTCTCTGATAACCTTTGATTTAATGGCTAACAGGAGCAGAATGTCAACAGGGACTGTATTCCAAAGTGCTCAGTCTGTGGTTCTTGTGCAGCCTCTGAACAGATAACAGTGTTTCGTTTTGACAGCCACATAAAGAATTTTCAGAGCATTATGAAATAAAGTGCTCGCGTGTTTATTTCTGAATTTCAATCCGTCACATTTGGCCTAAAATGTGCAGCAATGCAAAAAAAATATTCAGTCAATCAAATCAGTCATTGGGATCAACTCAAACTTTATAATTCATGTCATTAAGTAAACCATTTCCATTGTAAACTAGAGTACATAATACATACACGATGTTGGCAAAAGTATTGGAACACCCCTACAAATAATTGAGTTCAGGTGTTCCAATCACTGCCATGGGTGTATAAAATCAAGCACCTAGGCATGCAGACTGCTTCTACAAACGTGTGAAAGAATGGGTCGCTCATTTTGTACAATTTCATGCTCCCAACTTTGTGGGAACAGTTTGGGGATGGCGCCTTCCTGTTACAACATGACTGCGCACCAGTGCGCAAAGCAAGGTCAATAAAGACATGGATGAGCCAGTTTGGTGTGGAGGAACTTGACTGGCCTGCACAGAGTCCTGACCTCAACCCGATAGAACACCTTTGGGATGAATTAGAGCCGAGACTGAGAGCCAGGCCTTCTGGTCCAACATCAGTGCCTGACCTTGCAAATGCACTTCTGGAAGAATGGTCAAAACTTCCCATAAACACACTCCTAAACCTTGTGGAAAGCCTTCCCAGAAGAGTTGAGGCTGTTATAGCTGCAAAGGGTGGGCCAACACCATATTAAACCCTAAGGATTAAGAATGGGATGTCATTAAAGTTCATGTGTGTGTAAAGGCAGGGGGGGCAATACATTTGGCAAAATAGTGTATCTTGTTCCCCTTTTCTGTTTGTAATCTGTCATGTGCAAGACTAAACAGGAAATGTAAAAATCTGCTTTGTCACAGAGAAGTTGGGTAATTTCAGTGTCTTCAATCACAATCTGGCATTACCAATTTATAGCGGACAGTCTTGCAAGATTGCCCCAAAAATACCAAGCCTCATTTCATGAAACTTGATGGAGTGGTGAATCATGGGCACAAAAAGTATTCATTCAATTTTGTTGGAGATTTTGCACCTACACTCTTAATCCAATAGTGTTCAGTGGTTTTATGTCTACTTTCAATTAACTCCTTTATTTAAAAAGGAAACAATGTTTATAGAAATAGTTTTGGTTTTATATGATAGTGTACTGAAGTGTGGTTAGTAGTACTAACTCATTATAATTTCACAGTTGAATATAAATTGTGCAACAGGGTTGTTTTTCAAAATATTGTTTCAGAAGAGATGAAAATGACCTCATCATTCAATGTTTTTGTACTAGACAGCAATTTTTAATCAGGTTGTTCCACTCAGTCCTGTGTTATTTATGGGAACTCTACCCATGCAGAAATGATTAATCCTGTACCTCTGTATGCTGTTTTGCAGTCTACGCTGGTGAAGGAAATGTTCTCTTCTTTTGTTCCCTTGATTGTAAATGCTATTTTTTCCACATTTGGGAGTTTTCAAGATTTAATGCCTCACTTTCTTATGTGCTGTGTTGTGTTAGTGTACCGAACAGGGCCCCCAATCCTAAAACAGTTTCTCTGCTTATATTTTAAGTTTAGAAACCGATTTGCAAACAGCGAAGTAAACTTAATAAAAACTTGAAAGTCACACCAAAAAAAAAAAAAAACATTAAATCATTAAATATAGATCTACATAATGATGTGTCGTTTGGCCAGCTTAGACTCCAGAGTGGGTCCTTTTTTTTAATAATTATCTTTTTGATTTCGATGAATTTGCTTTCCAAACAAATGAAGAGTTGAAAAGGCAGAACATCAGTGGTATAGACAGCTTTGTTGAATTGTGCACCTTGAGGAGTTAATCTTTTTCACAGCGAATGCCTTCCTAAAGGGCTGCCTGGAAATCTTTTCAGCATATAATTTATAAAGTACAGCATTTTAACTTTCCTATTTTTCCGCAGGCTATATTTTTTGCACATACTTTCAAGGCCACATACACTGTTAATGATGTTACAGGACTTTGACTTGCCTACTATACAGCATAAATGTGTCTATCATCCTATTAGGTGAAGCCAGGCTACTGACTGTTCAGCAAATGGAACACTCTATTGACAGGAGTAGATGTTGTCTAGTTTTATACTCTTCTATCTTGTATCTTGTGTTTCTGACCCCACTGCAGAGTGAAGAATGTGTGAAAGCTGTAAGATCTCATGCTTCTGTTAGTGATCTGCTAGTGTTGAGGGCCCTTCGTTTTTCTTTCTATTTCAAGAAATGGGAGTGTAATCAAAGTGACTGGTATAGAAATGTCCTGATGCGCCTTCAGTAGCCGTTAGAGTGATGCATATGTTTTGCTGTTGAAAATTGTGTTTCCATTTTAACAGTCTGAAATTGTCCAGTTTGAAGAGTGCAGAGCCAAATTCTTAAGTTAAAATTCCTGATCATCTCACTTTTTCTATACATGTCTGACCTTCATTTAGGATATTCAGTGCATGCTCAGTGCACAGATGTTTGTTTGAATGTAACCAGTGTCATCTGCTTCAATAAAGCAGCGGACATATGGACACAGTGTCACTAATGCCTTGAAAGGGACACTCCGGATCTGTTTTATTGCTTCATTTGGCGCACTGCTGTCCTACTTCCCATTATGGTTGCCATGTGATTTATGTTGTGCTCTTTGGAGAGAGGGTGAGAGAGAGAGAAAGAGAGAGGGGGGAGAGCTGGGGATGAAGATGCTATGATAGCGATGCTCACCTTGATCCCTCTGCCTTTTATTTCATCTTGGACAATGACAGTGGGGAGTGATGGGTTAAAAGCACTGTTGAGCTCTATGTTTTCCCGTACAAAAATACTGTCTGTTTGATCATCTAAACAATCAGGTTATTGTGGTGTTGAGCCTTGAACACTGACAAAACCTTGGACTTTTTTATCTTCACTGTCTTCAGCATGATAGCTAGACTCACATAATGACACTGCACCACATCACCCTCCACCTTGAGAACAGATATTTGATTGATTATGTCTTGTAACATACTACAGACAGATTTTGAAATAGAACAGTTCTATAGCATAATTCACCAAATGTGTTCCTCACAGTTGTCTGTCTCACAAACAAATAAGCAATAATCATAATGTCATGGGGGTGTCTTCTGTTATAGTAGAATCTAAAATAATTGGTGTCCTTTGCTCTGCTGTGCTTTATCTAGCATTGCAGAATGATAAATAACCTCTGCACTCAGCATTGCACTCTCATGGTTAATTTGTAGCTTTGTTTCCTGTCAGTTGATTGCACCTGATTTATATTCAAGGTGTTTTTCCTGGTTATATGCAGATGCATACATTTCCCAATCCTGTGATATTAAACTAAGCACTAAGGTATTCATCTGCTGAATTTTTGCAAGGTTTTTCGTCGGTCCAGTTGCATTACCATCTTGCTTTTTAATGCAGGTGAACTAGGAGAAAGTGTTTTAACTAATAAACTAATAAAACTATGATCAAGTATAAGAATGTGGTGTTATCAGGACATATTTTTATTTTATTCTTTTGAGCCTCAAATGCATTGCTTTATATGTTATCTGTTTTCTGTGTGCAAAAAAACCCCATTGCTACGTATCCCTTAATGTTAAAACAATAGAAGCACATGGACATCTGCCTTTTGAGCCACAAAAATCTCGCATAGTCACAATTGTAGCATTGATCCCAGTGAGAAAATTTATTTCCTCAATTTATCATAAACAAATGCTGTTAGCAAATCATGGTGAAAACTGATTGGGTAAACGAGGAGGATGTAGTGGGAATTTGTAATAGTAAAATCAATGTGATTATTTGTAATCTTTAGGTGTCGGCTGGCTTTTCCTGCTGCTCCTTTTTTTTTTTTTTTAAAAAGCACTGCAAATACTATGAAGTGGCAGCATAATTAGGCCACGAACAGGTAAACTATAGCTCTCATTTTTACAGTTGTGTTCGTTCATGTTAAGTGTAGCTTACGATTTAAAAAATATACTGCTTTATCCCGGGGATGCCATCTTCCCTGTACCAGCTGCATTTTCTAAGCCAACAACAACAGATTAATAGCATCTGATTGGGGAATGCATGAAATTACTTGTCCTTTTCTCGCTCTCGACCTCCTCTCTTCCTTCTTCTCTGTATGTGTCTAATTAAAAACTGCAGGCACAGCTATACAGTTTATTGCCAGTGCTTGCTGTTGATGGGGCAGCTGTAGGCAGGAACTGGGGGAACGTGTTCATGATGGATGTCAGACTGTGTGGAACATGTGGGGCTCCTGTTTCCAGGCTCCATGTCCCACCCCCAGATCACTCCTCATGAAAATGATCCCCATGCAGACTGTGTGCTGCTGTGAAGGACAAATGCATTTCTTGAAACATTTGTCATACTGAGGCCTCACATCATTCATCAGAGTTAATTTGCCACCTTAATGTTTCCAATGTATTCATGGTAGCATTCTATACTTATTTAGAGCTGTCGATCTAAGCAGCGCCCTGAAAAATTATAACAGAATGCCTACGCTTTGTGTTTTGCAGGTATTTTGCAAGAGTAAAAATGGATTATTATCCAGGCTGTATGAGCACAGGTGGATCTCTTTGTGCAGCATGCATGTGTTCTTGCACAGCAGGTCAAAGATATGATTACACTGATGCCTTAAAGTGTACAGCTGAGACAGGGAAAATTAGGAATTACATGGTGGTTGAAGGTGTTTAGTAACACAAGGGCAGCTATGGATCACATTTACTGTGACAGTAGCACAACTGCTGTAGTGTCAGAGAGCATCCCAGAGTCTGTCCAATGTAACCAACACTGTTCTGCCATCTGCTACCCAAGTCATCCAGTCAGGGTTGTCGATCAGTTGCCCCATAGGCTCCTTATTTACAACCACGTGCCTCCACAACGTCTGGAGAGCACATGGTTTCTTTGAGCGTGGTCATAAAAAAGGGGCCCTGCTGAAAAGAGCAAACCTGAGATGAATGATAAACTGGGTCTTAATGCAGAGTATTGATCGTGTAGCAATGCCATGTTTTTTGTTTTAATCACTCTGCACCGCTTCTCTCATGACAGCATACTTAATGTACTTCAGCACCATCAATTGAAAGGACGGTGTGTTCCCATGTGTAGAGATTCCAGAAAAGGATAAATTGCTTTGTTTAGGTTGTGCAGTTGCTGAGGAGAACAGCATCACACTTAAATCAGTTTGTCAAAATCATCACCTAATTTTCATGTTGTGTTGCTGCATGTCCAATGAAAGACTGCAGGTATCCCACAAATCCCACAAGATGGTCTATTATTGTTCCTTTACACTTATTTTTGAGCATCATTTTACATTTTACATGCAGACTAAAATCCTAAAATTGTACCGAGGTATACAGGTGCTGTCTTGTATGCAAAACTCAAGCAGTGTCACCTTGTTAAGTAATCAGTACTGATCTAATTGCATAAGTGTGTTAGTTTCTATTTTGAATGCTTCAATGGAAGACAAGAAATGTTGTCAGACAGGACATAAATTCCCCCCACTGTATCATCATCAGACCCAGCAGGCAATAGTTGGCCTTGAAAATATCCCTCTGCCTGACTGTATGAGTAATGTTATGTGATGCTGTAGTTTTTCCCCGGCGCAGGTCAGTCTAAAGTTTCCTTCTGTGACTGGTCATATCAGTCAGACACAACACTTCATCACTTTCCAGGTAGAGTGGGAGTCAAGGCCAGCAACCATAACGTGTCGTCAGAAGACATGGGCAGAATGAAGAACTGATTGAAACTAATAGGAGCAATGAATTTCAGCTGAACTGTGGGTGTACCACTGAACTTGTTATGTACCAAGCTACTGCCACCCCACACACTCCATTTTCTGTCATCCTTTGACCATAAAAGCCTGCCCTGCGTTGAGCCCTCATCCTGCACATCTTGTGTGTAGACAGAAGTGGGGGGAAAAGAAAAGCTACACATATAATTGACTTCGTCTCAGCTGGGCTGTCGGGTAACCTCAAAGAGAGTGACAAGTGGGGGAGTGAATGGCTTTTTTAAATTTGCTTTACTGCTGGGAAGTCTCTCTGCTTTTTACATCCCCTTATATCCTCCCATACAGAATATCATTGAGGTCAAAAATGAATGCTGATGGTATTTTTCCGTGGTAGCAGAAGGAATTAATTGTGTTAAGTGGGATGATGAACACCAGTGGGGCTCTGTGAGGATTGGGATCCAGCAGACTGTCAGCACTGTCAGACAGTCAAGCAACCATGTATAGAATCAATCAAGGAGCTGTTAATGTCTGAGGAGGTGGCTTTAACATTGTGATGTAATGCTAATTAGCGGGGCACCAGCAATGCATGGCAATTATAGTCAGAACTTGACACGTTTTTAAAAATATATAATTATTCACGTAGTCTTTATTTTCATCACTTTACTTTCATCACATATTAGTGGTGCACACACAGAGGACCTTTGAGTAATTCAGCTCTTTATCTATGAGTAAACAGTGTGGAGATACTTCCGCGTACTGCCTCTTTCTTTATCTACCTTCCATTAGCTGAAGAGACTCTGTTTGCAGTAAGAATACTGCTGATCCATGCTGATGACTCTGTTGCTGGATTATCGTTGTTAGTATCAGCAGTTTATTATTGTGCTAAAAGACAATGTGAACAAGGAGAAACACACAAATTTGATGTCTTCTTATGATGTTACGTGCCCAAAACAACACAAGATGAAGTAAATGCACAGTTCATCACACACAAAGACACTTCAGAAAAGAGGTATATAGTGAATAGTTCTTTGCATTGTTTTTGCTATTTTCTGGCTTTTATTTCAGCTTTCAGTTTAAAAGATTCATTTTATGTTTTGGAATATAGGTCAACTATTTCCCAGACTTAGGTGACAGTTATGCCACTCATATCTGTTTGATGAATAACATGGGTCAGCTGCTAGTTAGCCTTACTTTGTGCATAGACTTTAATCAGAATCAGAATCAGCTTTATTGGCCAAGTATGTACACACAAACAAGGAATTTGACTCCGGTGTATGTACAAAAAAACCCCACAAAACTAAAAACTAAGTACTAAGATAAGGTAAAAGAATAATAATATGAATATAAACATAAACATCCATAAATAGCAGTATTTACAGTGTGTGTGGAAAGTGGCAGGGTTATTGAGTAGTGTGGTACAAGTAGTGCAAATATGCGTAAGTGTGGGATTTTTTTTATTTATTGCGCAGTGGTTCCTGATTGTCTGTAGTGAGAGTTCATCAGGGTAACGGCCTAAATGGGGAAACTAGCTCAGCTCAAATGTAACAAAATCCACTGTCCATATGTCTGCTGTGTGTAATTTGTTTAAAAGTAAAATGATACATTACAGTTGTATGTGTGTAGGTTTATGTACCAGATTGTTTCTTAGGCTACACAGTGCGTGTGCAATAAAGACTTGCAATTAGATTAATCAATCAGTCAACCAAACAATTAGCAGAAAATAGAATTGCCTTTATTTTAGCACTTAGATATAGTCACTCACACAGTGAACAGAAAACAGAAGATCTGCAGATTGTTATTGAGATTAAAGCCAAAAAAAAAGAGCTGTGGCCTCTTTTTAAGAGCTTAACACAGCAGATAACAGCAGAAGTAGAAAATATAAATGCACAAAGAAAACTAAGTGCACACTTAATTTAAATTCAGACATTTGATAAGCTCACTGTAGCTTTGAAGCCAACTGTATGTTTTTTGTGTAAATGTTTTTGTATCCATGGCAACATGTCAGCTTAGTTGGTTAGCTTTGCCTCTTCGCAGCGGGGAGTTGCTGTGTTTGTTCCTGGGGCTTATTCTGTTTGGAGTTAGATTGGCCTCGCTGTAGTTGGAGACTCTAAGATAGTCTGTTGGTGTGAGAGTGCCCTGTGATGGACTGGCAGTAATGTAGCAGGATTTCCCTACCATCTGTCCAGTGCACCAGTGCATGCTGGGATAGGCTATAGTAAGTGTATTTTCCCGTCCACTCACTAGAAACTGTTTGATTCTTTTTATTTTTTTTGAGCATCTAGTTTGCATAGGCAATGTGTTGAAAGAACTATACACAAAAAAAATTCTTACAGGGACAGAAATGTGGAAATACTGTCACTCACTAACGTTTTAGGAGGATTGAGAGACGAGCTGTTATGAGAAATAGTGTTTAATGCAAAAGTTTAAGCTACTGCATCATGATAACACTTGTGGAGTGGTTAGATTGTTTATTTGTAGTAATGTACATTGAAATGATTCGTAGGGTTTTATTCTTTGTCTCATTAGAATCTCATTCTCTTGATAAGCTCATTGTTTTCCTGTTAACAGATATTTTTACTCCGAGACGACATGCTGCGTTGTGTTTGTGGAGTCGAGTGTGAACATGGCGATAATTCAGTCTGAGGCATTTGTGCTATATGCGCTTTCATAGGACTGATATCCTGCTGTTTAGATCAAGATTGTGTGCATAAATTCATCGAAATGAATTTTAAAGGTTTGTCTGTTATAAAAAAAACTCTGCTTCTGTGCTTTTTAGTGTTTATGACCTATAAATTCTATCGTATTTGCTTGTTAAACACATTTTCATTTCTAGTAATAAAATCAGGATGGCCTTTGTAAATTCTGTGACACAGTCTTTTTTTTTTTTTTATACTTGTTTTGTTTACAATACTAGATTTGATAAATTAAATCAACATTAAGTCAGTTTCTAAAGTCAATTCACAGCCATGACATTGACCCAAATACCAGTTTAATTATGTACTCGAAAAGCATTCCCCAGTAAAAATCATGTTTACAGCAAATAAAAATGTACATTAACTCTAAAATGTGTGTAGAATTCCTGTCCATCTTTACAATATTGTTAAATGTTTATTTTTATTTGTACCACAGATTTATAATGGATACACAGATGTTTTTTCATTACCATGCTGGACAAAATCAAATGAAAGGGAAAGTGTGATGAAGCAAGGTCAAAATGATGCTCTTTTTTATTCAATGATGCTTTACAGTATAAATATGAAAGCATCCTTGTTCTGCATAAACTCCCACTCACACTACTGCAGGGTGCAGGGCCCTTTGCAATGAAGCATGGCTGCAGCTTTTGTGTCATTTGTGTCTCATCAGTGCTGTTCCTGATGAGGGATGATACTTGATATTCAGAGGGTAGCTTTGTCTCCTCAAATTAATCAGATGTGCCTGTTTTCTTGTGCAGAGGAGAATCACCGGGGAGATTTGGAAATTGTTGGTGTAATGTAGAAAAACCACAACAAAGGCTGGGTGTAAAACACAATCAGGAAGCATGCGTTAAAGAGGTTTTTTATAAAGAATCCAGGAAACATGGAGCTGATGAAAGAGAACAGTAGTACTAGAATCCCTGTGAAGTGATTTGGATGATGGGCAGAATAACAGTGACCTGAGAGTCATCAGAGAAAATGGTGGAGAATATTACACCTCCCATTTATTCATCGGCATGGACTTAATGTAAAGGTTGTGGAACGAGAAATGAAAATGCATTCCTAAGAGGATGTAGATACCATTTTCAGCTTCGGTTTACTTCCTCATTAAGTGATCACAGCTTATATTGCAGCCGCTTCACATTAAAGAGCTGTGAAGACCTTTTGATATGAATGAGTTGTCACCAGCCCCGTGTTTTACGTCTCTGTGCGAGTGTCTGATGTGTGCATGTTGTTTCAGCTTTGTTTTATAGTGTGCATGTGCCACTCTGTATCTCTCTATAATAATGTGGATTTTTGTGAATAATAATTCAACTGAATGCAAAACCACAAATACATTAAATCATATAGATGTAATAAAATATGTTGCATTGTGATGTGTTTGATCAGACAGAAGTCCTCAAACAGGTCTAATGTAACCTTGAAAGTGTGTATGTAGGGAGCATTTTCTGTGGTTTTAATACCATTGTACCAGTGTACTCTGAATCATTCATTTGCACAGTCAATGATTATGTTTACAGTGTAGCTACTGACCATTTGCTCTATAAAGCTTGAGGAAATTCTTAAAAATCTCCAACACATTTTCCCATTTACATTAATGTAAAACTGAGAAAAGCAGCAAATCCAAACATTTAAGAAACTAAAACCACCAAATATTTTTCTTTTTTTTAGCCATAAATGACTTCAACAGTAATTTCATTATTCGTCAGACTTGTTTAAAAAAATGATAACACTAATTATACCTTCAAAGAAACTCTAAAAATCAATTAACAGTTCAATAAATGAATTATCAGCAAGCCTTACTTGTATTAATAGTGGGCAATGTGTTGCCTTCACAAAGGGCATCTCAGACACTCTGAGTCAGTGTTGTGATTTATTTCATGTAATTTAGTTGTTCAAACGTGTGTCAGAAGGAGTCTCGAGTGCCATTAGTGGGTTTTTCTCCCTTCTTTTTCTTCTCTTGCACCTGCAAGTGTTGACTGAATTGTGTTTCACAGACATGGAGTCCGGAGAGCGGCTGGCCCCGCCGTCACCAGCGCCGTCCTCCCTTCACATGGCCTCGTCTTCAACCAGCTCCTCCCCTGCTCCTCCCCAGACGCTTCCCACCAAGTACAGTCCAGCCCCGAGTCCTGAGGGCAGCTCCCCTCTCACCACCTGTGGTATGTAGGCACAGAGAAAACTTCTCATCAGACTTAGATGTGCACAGAGTCGAAGCACAAGATCAAATGTGACTCAAAGCCATGTCGCTATGTTTTACTATTCTGCCCACATTTTAGACAAAGTTGAAGTATTTTAGGGAGGTTAAAGCTCAAACTTTTAACATTCATCCACAACACAGCCTAGTAAATGTCTGACTGACTTTTAAAATTGGTCTACACTTTATAGCTGCACTTTCATAGAAACCTTTGAAGAGGCAAATCTGTTTAGAGGAACCATCCACCTGAATTCTGTGGAAACACTGAATTAGAATTTTACAATACAATAAGACAGCTCCTTCCCGTCTTAATATGTTGCAGACAATTTTGATAGGAATGAAAAGGCTGTTGAATTAATGAGTGCCAACAATTAAGAATCTGTGTATGCCCTTGTGGATTTCTTTTGACAACCTTTTGCTCCAGTTTATCTTCTGTGATTTGACATGTCTGTCAGCCTCACACTGAGCATGCAGCCACCAACATCTCTTGTTTTCTCTGAATACCAATTGTGGCCAAAGCCATTATCCACTGAGCAGAGGTGATGCATAAGCTGTCAGATTACCCCTGACCACAAAATAATGTGCAAATTTACATACCATGGTTTGTAATTATTTTCTTTTCCTTCATGATAAGATGCACCAAAAAGTAGTGTTTTTTCATGCTATCACAATGAAGAGCAGAGAGACATTCTCATAAATTATTCATTTTTCACATCCCCACACTAAACGTGCACAGAAATTTCCCAGATAATTTATTTTGGGCTGAACACTAAATGCTGAAAGCACATTGGCACCTCTGTAGACACATCGCTTTTATGAGTATCAAGTAAATTGAGTTTTTTCAAAGATTTCTTATCGCCTGTGGGAATCAGAAAAAAAAAATCACATGCCCATTGAAGACAACACTTCTTTGAACAGAATTCCACTCAAGTTTTCATACTGTTATAAGCCTTCTAACTATTCTCACTGTGTGAGCTTATTTTGCAACATTTTTTCATGTAGCACCTCCTTTTGTATTTACAAAAAAAGAACAAGTGTCTGATTCCATATGTTTAAGAAAACACAGGACTTTTTCTTACTATTTAAAAAAAAAATCTAATAAACATCTTTAATTTCATTGTTGCCTCTAAAGGAGGTACAGCAGATTTGTTGAATGTGGCTGCTGAGTTGTTAACCAGGTCTAATGTAGATTCACTTATGAAATCTTTACACGGGTTCCTCATCAAATTCAGAATTCAATTGAAGATTTCTGTCATCTCTTCTAGAGCCCTGCATGGTGCCAGCATTAGGGATGCATTGCAGTGTTATGTCAAAGTAGTCTATGAGGTCTTTATATCAGGGTTTCTCAATTCAGACTCAAAACTAAAGAAAGATGTGCGTTTTAAGTGGTCTGACCTGTGGGCACCTTTTCAAAGCAGCTTAAATCCAACTTCTTTTTTTTTTAGTTTTGTGTAAAATTTCTTTTTTTTAATTGCTATTTTATTTAAATATTTTAATACTGTGTATCTGTGAATGATTACAGCATTCTAAAAACTTATGTTTTGTTCTCCAGGTCAGTCACTACGGATGACAGGGGATGAACGTTCAAATTTGTCTGGCAGCTCCAATGGTCTTAACTTAGTCAGCCGTCCTGCTTTTGGCCTCTACACAGCAAATTCGGGGCGCTCTGAGTTTGGAGGCCTTGGAAGTCTGGGTTTGTCTGCATTGGCTGCTCACTCACAGTTTGGTACATTTCCAGGTAAAGAAGCTCAAAGTGCTTTTAAAAAAAATTATTTTAATAATGGAGAGGAATCCTTTATTTTCATGGGCAGATACAATGTGAAATGACAGGAGCACAGACTTTGGCAAGCTTTCCAATTTTCCCTCAAGAATGTTTTGGTCCTAATATTGAAAATTTATACTAATAGATATTTGTGCGTATTTTGAAAAACACACTGACCTAAGCACAGTTTAAATGAACGTTTTAGATTGCAGGAGCTGTTTCAGAAGAGTGCTGCCCCTCTTATGCAGGATATTTACAGAAACTCTGCAGAGTTCATGAGCAAAAGTATATTTTGAATTGAGTGAATAGTGCTTTTAAGTTTAAAGTTTTTGAGTTAGATAATGTGCTGCTTCTACTTTGTTGACCGATTAGATTTCCAGCATATCTAGTTAGGGCTGCTATTTGCTATTTGCTGGATGCTATGCCTAATTGCACAGTGTCTTGTTCCCCCTCTCAGATTGGTGGCGACCATCTGAGGCACATACCAGAGGGGCGACAACCTTCTTTCCCCCTCTTCTAGGTCTGCATCCTGTATTTGTATCAACCTTCAAAAGCCATGATCCTGTCGATTTACAGTTACGTTCCTCAGGTAAAAGAGAATTCACTCTCTGTGCTCTACAAACAATGATTCAATAACCATAATTTGTTCTCTATAAGATGAAAATAAAGGCATGTAAATGAAGAATAAACTAGCAAGCAGCATGAGGTTCTTACAGTGTAAGCACACAAATTTATCTTTGCTTAACTTTATAGAACTCATCTTGTTAAGTGCAATTGGTATTTAGTTATTGTTCTCGGTTACTATCTTTTTTTTATAGTCCTCTTAATGTGTCTGACTCATTGCTTGTTCTCATGAGTATCCATCTAAGGTAATGTACAATGTCAGTTCCTGTAGGTGTGAATGGAGCAGTGAATGGTACAAGCGCTTCCTCCCCTACTGGGAACTCTGCTGTGAACACCACTTCATTTCCAGCAAAGGGAAATAAGGAGAAATCTCAAGCCAACAGTAGTCGAAGTCAAAAACGCAGCCATGAGCCGGGCCAACTACATCAGAAGACCATCCAAAAAGCAAAAGAAAAGGTTAATATGTAGTCAAACACTTTTTTTAACAATCATTAAAACCCACTCCACTGTTCCTGTTTTACCTAACCGAGACATGTTGAATTCTATTATTGTTAAGAAACCCAACAAAAGACCACCAGAAACATCCAGCATGAGTGGCAGCCAATCAGGGTCCTTGTCAGAAACTTCCACTGATGGTGAAGAAAGCAGCAGTGATCCTGATGACATGGAGGAAGAAGATGATGAAGATGAGGATGATCAGAGCAGTGATAGCGAGGACTCTGATTCTGAGAAAGAGAGTCCAGTTAAAAAGAAAGCCAGAGTAAGTTTATCTGTCTTGAATTTCTGATTTTTGTGTTTAAATATTTAGATATGTTCTAAAGCTTGACAAAGATTATATTTTTTAGTTTCTTTTAGAAAAAAGCATAAAGGCACATTTCCAGGTTTAAGGCAAAAATTTCTGATGAAAAAAGTTTTTTGTATGTGACGAGTTCAAAACTGCTCTGTTAAGTAAATGTTAGTTGGTTTGTCAAAAGCTCAGTGGTGGGTGGCAAACTGGATGTATGTGCTACTGACAGAGCTGCCACTGCGAGGTTCTCTCAGTAGGAGCTGACATGACATTCTGTCTTCTCCCTGTTCTCCTCATCCTCCTACTCAGCGGCTGACACAGAACACTTCCGAGAGTAAAAAGAAGAGACCTTGCACTGATGATGGAAGTACAACTCGAGACAGTCATTGTGGCAGTGTTCCTTTGACTTCCTCTTATCAGCTCCAGTATTCTCATCCTGCTGGCCTGTCTCAGTCCACAGCACTGTTTCTCCAGAGCCCCCGGACTTTGGAGGAGGAACGCCAGCAGCACATTAGTGTCATACAGGCCACTGGACTGACAGTCAGCAACAATCTCTTAGCAAAGTCCCACAGGGGAGCTTCTTCTCTACCCTCCAGGTCCTCACCCAACCCCATCTCCTTCTCCAACTCATCCAAACACTTGCCCACTGTAACTTCACCAAAGCGCTTCAGTCCTTTGTCCTCACCAAAGCATAGCTCTGTCTGCTCCTCTCCTCAGCCTCTTGCTCTATGTTCCCCTAAGAAACCCCTCACTCTGTGTTCCTCTCCTAAACCCTCACCTCTTTCCCTCTCTTCTCCACCCAAACGACCAACACTGTTAGCCTCGAAAAAGCCTTCACATAAACCCAAATTTCTGATGCCCTCAAGCATGTATGCACAGTCTGTAGATGGCATGAAGGAAGGCAGTGGACACCTCCCAGATGAAAGCCCATTACACTTGAACACTTTTAAATTGAAACAGGTGAGTTATAGTCTTATTAACTCTGCTGCACTGTAGTGGATTTTGAACAAATAAATTACTGCAATGAAGCTTAAAAGAATGTTTTATCTCCTTAAATAGGAGCAGCCCTGTTTTGTTTAATCTCCATCATTGTTTCTGTCATGAAATAAATACAAATCATTGTGTTCCTTCACAATAGAAAATTAATGCTTATACACTATTATCAGGGCTTTTATTATGCTTCTTGAGCGTCTGACCAGTACGTGATGTGTGAAGTGACAGTGTGTTTAGCTCTACTGGGAATACTTCACAAAACTGACAAGCAATTAGCTCTGTTATGCTTTGGGATGTTTGTTATCAAGCGAGAGAAACTAGCCTCTTTAACAGGACTCAGTTATTGTCACTATTCTGAGAAGGAGGGAAAATGTAACAATCTGTAACAAGAGGGTTTTAATTCGTATGATGGTTGTACCTTAAATGCAGCCTTTTGATTGCCAGAGTATGACAATAGCAACAAATACAAGATGACAGCTAACGTCTTATAATGGCACTAAAATATTTTTCCATAGCTGCCTGTTTTCCTTCATTGTTGTTGACAGGCTTGAGCCTGCTCTTCATTGTCTCTGTCACTTATTACACCTTAAATTCCTTCATTTACAGCCCACAATAATGTTATGTGACTGACAGTTTGTGTAATTACTTCCTTTTTGTCTTTGTTTTCCTTTCTTTTTCATTTTTATCTATGAAGCCCCTCAATTCCAAGGATTCTGTGAAGCAGGCTTTCTCTCTACGACCTACGAGCCAAAGCTGGTATAAAAGTCACAATTAAGCTTCCTGTTCATTGTTGCTGACACCAACTAAATATTTGTCAGATACCTTCAGCAGTCATTTATTGTCTCTCCCAATCCGCAGTGACACCAACCTGTTCCTGAACCTCCACCCTAACGGAGCACTCAACAGCGCTATTCAGGATGCCCCTTTGGCCCTCATCACTAAGCCCCGCAGCCAGAGCAGCACCCCCAGCAGCAAGCCTCTCTTGGCAGCTACCACCCCTTCCTGCCCCATGCCCATCAACTTAAGCACTGGCACCAAGGAGAAGTTGGGCAGCTCTGCTTCCCCACTTAAACCATCTGCCTCATCAGGACTTCCTCCCAAACCCAGGAAGACTACCAAGATCCTGCATGCAGGAAAGAATTCTACTAAAACCAGCTCATCCTGTCCACCTGTGGACTTGGCCAGAGGCAGTGAGTCTGATATCCACAGCAGCAAAGACTCAGACGACTCTTTAGGAGATGATTATGATGACGATGATGATGATGATGACTATGAAGATGATATTGAGGATGAAGATTCTGGCAGTAGCCTTTCAGGTTAGCTTAACTAGACCTTTCTTTAATTTAATAAAGATGCAATTGATAACAAGTTATTGCTGATAGAAGGTGTGGAAATTAGCAGTGCTCTGTATGGTTTGGATGTGTGAGGAATATTAATTAGGATATAATTCAGTTCTCTCTGTGTCTCTGTGGCACACTGGAATCCCCTGCAGAGTCGGAGAGCAATCTAGAGAGCGACTCTGATGGCTCCGAGGATGATATCAAGGAGTGTGGTGAGACAGAAGCAGATAGCGATGCAGAAAGGAGTCCTCTGAAACGACCTGAAGCATCGTTCTCTACTCACAAGTCCTCTTCGAACCTCTCAGCCAACTGCTCCCTGCTTAACCTGCAGATTACCAAGCCTCCAGGTCTACCCAGTAGTTTACTCACCCCCACCACCAGCACTGTGGCATCAAGTAAACACAGCACCCCGTCCCCATGCTTCACATTTGCAACAATGCCAGGTAACAAATCTCTGTTTTCTGAGAGACAAAATACACCCATAACCCAGCTGCAATAACAGTTTAATACTTGGATTTATGATCCAGGTTTCAGGAAAGTGTTATTCACTCAGATAGAGAAGCAAGATCATTCCCAAAGTCAGAATAGTGTTTCTTTTTCCCTGACTCTTCTCTGTAGAAGAGGATGTTTATATTTCCAGCATGGAAACATTGATGTATGGTTCACTTCTCAGTAGTTCTTAGTTAAAACAAGATCTCTGCAGGAAATTGGTTGCGTCATTGTTTTGATGACACCCTGCAGCTTTCGCTTTAATAGCCCAGGCAGATGCTTTATATATCTGATACTGGATGACTCATGGTGTATTGTATTACTAATAGGGGTGGATTCCAACTTGCCATAATAGGAAAATTTTCATGTGCATTTAGTCGTCCTGTGGAATAATAAAAGAATCATGCCCTGGCTGTATATCATGAATTACTGCTGGTGGTCTTGAAGAAACATTTAGAAACTCTTAAATTTTTACAGTCAGAAAATAAATTGTGTGTTTTTATACTACTCAAATTTACAACCACTGAACTGTTGCAGTAGCTGCAGACTTGTCCCTCTACAAGCTCTGTTTCTGTATTTTTGTATATGTTTTGTACATTTTTGCAAAACATCTGAATATTGTTTATCTAATATTTTATATGGATGCCCATATACGTGTTGCAGTTGCATATAGAAAACAATTTTCCACAACAGGTACCAAACATGTCTCCTTTTACAGGAGGTTGCAGGAGGAGAAAATGGATGCCTCCCTTATTTTGTCTAGTGGATACTTCTGTAAACATGGCAGGTTTGTGGATTTGCTCAGGTCCCACTAGAGGAAAGAAAAGCGCTGAGTCATTTCTCCTGTTTTCTAGGATCAGGGAAGAGGAGGAGGGTCACGGATGAGAGAGTTCTGCGATTGCCTCTTGAGTTTGGGTAAGATATTGTGCCTGTACTTCATATTAAAAGAAACAGATAAAGGTTTGATAGTCTGATCATGTCCCATTTGTTCTCACTGCCATATTTGCTCTGGTGTTGGTGTTTATGCAGTTGGTGTTAAAGTAAAATGTCAGCTGACTGATGGCTGAAAAGTGACCTTTCCTAAAACGTCACCTGCAGTTAACTTTTCTTTGTGGAGCAGTCTGAGAGTCAAAATAAATATGATCACATCTGCAGGTTTGCCACATACAACAGACGATTTAGTTTTCTATCAAGTACCTTGCGGTGTTAGTGACACATTTCTCCCTGTCAGAAGAATGAATAAGACACGTTCTTATCATCTCTCATCTCATCATCATCATTCGTCTTTCTCTCAACAAATCATAGTTCCTTTCAGCATTGTTAGTTACTGCTGCTTGAATATGAAACTCGACATGAAATCAGTAATCATGCTTCCACAATTTAGAGTTTCTGATTTGAGTGCAATGACATCTCTGTCACTGACTGATTACAAGTAGTCCACAAAAACGTCTTTGCTTTCCTTTTGGGGGACTTCTTGAGTAGAAGGTAATAGCAGGCAGGAAATTAAATGAGGCCCAGCAGTTTGACACAAGGGGTTAATTGCATCCAGTCTCAACACAGACATGCAACATTAGCAACTCCCTGCCCACAAATTCTGCAGCCTTGAATGAGGACAGCCTTTCATCTTTTAGGGATGTTTTTCATCACCAGGTTCACAGGAAGCAGAGGCCACAAGACTATGTTTCAGACCCTGGTCTGCCTGGAACAACCTGCATGTCTTTTATGTAAGACATAGTTGCTCTCCAGAGGAGCTCATGGGAACTGAGTGGTTGCCCCACTTGACCTGTGACCATTAAGGAGTGTGATTACAGCGAATGGTGGTTTCATAATAACTATGTTGTACTTTGTTTTCAATGTCTTTGTTCAGGTGGCAGAGAGAGACCCGTATCAGGACTGTGGCAGGTCGTCTACAAGGGGAGGTGGCTTACTTTGCCCCATGTGGGAAGAAGCTGCGTCAGTATCCTGATGTAATGAAGGTAAATCAGCAATGAGTAGATTTAGAGCCTTAAATGATTGCACATTTAAAGCATAATGTAATTGTTTTTGGTGTTTGATCATTTAATATGGCTTCAGGTTCCTACCTATGCTTTAATTATTCTTTTGTCTGCAGTACTTAGTCAGGAATGGGATAACTGAAATCACACGGGACAACTTCAGCTTTAGTACAAAAATTAAAGTTGGTGATTTCTATGAAGCCAGAGAAGGACCAAAGGTAAATGTTGCTACTTTTTTGTGTGTGTTTTTAAGAGGCAGGATCTTCCACTACCTCCAAGCCGCAACTGTTGTTATATGAACCTTTCTATAAAATTGTACAAATAATAGTGAAATTGTACGGACAGAAATTGCAATGTCTACATATGTGCTTGTTTTAAAAACACTGTTTACCCAAAGAAATGTAACTGTTACACCTACGCTGTAATGGAGCCCAAAGCTAAACAAGTTATTATTATTTATTTGTTTATGTTAATCCCTTCTCTGTCTATTTCAAATTACCCAGGGTTTACAGTGGTTCTCGCTGGCTGAGGATGAGATTGCCCCCAGTATCATAGCGATGGATGGGAGGCGCAGCCGTCGCACAAAGTCTGAGCACCAGCGGACAGGTGATGGCAATGGGGCCAAACAGTGGAAGTCTCACCCTCTAAATGTTGGTGAAAATAACTTCCAAGATATCAGCGATGCCAAGTTGCAGCGTAAACTGGAGGCTCAAGGTCAGTTTACTTCTTAGAAATGTATCAGCCGCACCTGTTAAAAGTCCAACTTAAAACACCAGCAGCTTTTGGCTTCATATTGAACCTGTCGTTTGCACTTTGTGGTTTGTTGCATTTATTTTTTAAATGAGGGTAATTGGCCACCTGGATATATGTGATATCAACACAAAATATTTCTAGCTCAGCTTCAACTGAGTTTATTTGTAAAAACATGTTCAGCTATCTTTAATATCAGACCTGCTGTCTTATGCAGCTGCCAAATGTTCCAAATACCCCTGACACTCTGTGCGTGTGTGCTCCTGCTTGTCTGCAGTATAATTTCTTAACCCTAGCCCGTACTTCTTGTCAGTTTGAGAGAGATTTTCCTAACCTTGGTTGAGCATTGTTGCATTACCTCCTTATATTTTATGTTTGTGTAAATTGAGGATATTTTCGTTTTCACATTAGCTTAACCAGGAAAATCTAGAAGTCTGGTGCTCTAGCATGATATTGTTAAATAAGATAAATTAATTTGACCAACCTAAAATATCAGTGGTGAATATTTTGGTGTCAGCAGTTTCAAATCAACCTGTAAGGATTTTTTCCAGAATCACACCTGGAAAAAAATCACCTTAGACAAAGCAGCAATGCTAATTTCTCATTATAAACGGCCATTCTCATTTCATAATGCAACCATTAGACATGTTGTGGCCCCTGAGGCACTTTTCTAAACTTTTACACTATTAGGGCTGCAATACCTTTTTGCACTCGTCACACAGATATTAAAACATTAACTTGTCACAACATATCCAGGCAGCCTCTCTGGAGATCATTTGAGGGATTTGGGGAGTATCTGTTGGTCAGTTTTTCATTAAAAGTTTCTAACCCAGTAGGGTCTGTGATTTCATATTTTATATCTCATCATGTTGCAGAAATAGCTCGACAGGCAGCTCAGATCAAAATGATGAGAAAACTAGAGAAACAGGCCATGGCACAAGCAGCCAAGGAGGCAAGGAAGCAACAAGGTACAGCTTCTCTCCAGACAGACGCTTCTCTCACATTACATGATATGCTGTGTGCGAGGCTAATTTGTTTGTGTTTCCAGCAATAATGGCTGCTGAGGAGAGGCGGAAAAAGAGGGAGCAGATGAAGTTTCTTAAGCAGCAAGTACGGATTTTCCATTCCATGCATTGTTTAGTTTTCCATGCAGGGCTTTTTTAACTGTCTGCAGCTGCTCTGTTCTTATTGAGAGTTTGTGCACTCCGAGGTGAAAAGGTTTTAAGCACAGTTGAATTGCTTTGAAAACTTTACAAGAAAGTTGCTGTTCTTCAAAATGCTGCACCTTCCTCATCTGCATAGACCCGCTTTACTTCTTCACCCCACATCCTGCCCCCCTCCACCACTCTATAACATGCATGACTTAACAGTTAATTCATTTGATCTTGCCCTCATCCTTTTACCAGGAGAAGATCAAGCGCATTCAGCAAATTCGTATGGAGAAAGAACTCCGTGCACAGCAAATTCTCGAGGTTCGTCCTGAAAGTTATTGCAGAAACATTTTAAAACACTTCCTTTCTGCTGTTGATAGGATTTAAAAAAACAACCAAAGGCTATTCCTAAATTATGTGGCCCCACTTTTAGTCAGTACATGTGACTAATGCCTAATTGGTTTTTTGCAGAAGTGCCATTGAATATGAAAATCTCCTCAGACCGTGCTGCAGCTTAATACAAAATACAGTATTTCATTATGTAAGAGGTGGCCCAGAGTTTACCATGGCTAGGTGAAATACCTATTTTGCATTCCCTCACTAATATAAGCTGTGAAGTATTTTAGCCTTTATAAATCAAATTTCAGTTGACACGCTTGGCAAGTGGCTCTTAACAGGATTTCGTTGGGGCTATAATTACTGATAGAAATTTTGCTTAATTTATTCTCACTGCCTGCTGGTGTTTCATAATAACTGCAGCCATTTTGTCTTTGGGTGTTAATAGAAGGAAATAATTATATCATTGCTCAAGATTTCAGTATGTTAGATTTGAAATAATGAGTGAGCCACATATTAAAA
>OMNN01000179.1:0-25239 GCA_900302755.1 Chromis chromis | reverse complement strand
AAAAACCAGCCATCTAGCAAACATACACTTATTAAGTATATTTTTGTCTCACAATTCAAATTTATATGTATTCTATACTTGGGAGATCATTATTCTATTCCTGTATTATTTTCACTTAATGTTTTTTTAGTTTAAAATAGGGATGTCAATGTAATAGTTAAAAATATATATTGTATTGGTAAAAAAAAATGCTGCACCAATTGAATTCTAATTCTCTGAGAGCCTGACTGTTGCATGACCTGAAGACCTGTTTTGCACGCACAGGCGAAAAGAAGGAAAAAAGAAGCAGCAGCCAATGCCAAAATACTGGAGGCTGAGAAACGAAACAAAGTGAGTGACATGAGATTTATGTGCAAATTTTGATTGTTTTGGTAACTGTTGCTTCCAGTCTCAGTCTCTATTAGTCTGTTCTCTTTTTCAGCATTTCCCACATGCCACTGACTCTTAATCTTTACCCCTGCTCCTGTTTTTGTTCTATTGTACTGCTTGTCAGTGTAAAAGAGATTGTTCTTGCCTTAGTTATTCACTGTAATTAAAAAGATGTTGGATCGATCTTTGAACATATGTATCTGTAAAGGATGTTTACATTTTCACATCAGATCAACTAACAAAGCTCAGAGGGCTTGAAGTTTAGCATTATATTGTTCAATAATAGGAGAAAGCATGCCATGTCTATATGAATTATAAATATTGTAAATGTAGATATGTTTCTGCTTCTAATTGAATAATTTTCTTCGGAAGGAGAAGGAGATGCGACGACTACAAGCCGTAATACTGAAGCACCAGGTTGGTACTTTGTCCACAACCACATTACAGTAAAATCATTCTTAATGTGTTGAATTTGAATGTCTTTGAGATGATCTCTATCTAATCGTCATTTGTCCAATTTATCCTTTCAAATTATGCATTGGAATTTTCTTGCATTGAATTCTATATGTGATTTTCCACTTCTTAATGCTTTGCCAACTCTTTTTACCAGGAGTTGGAGAGGCATAGACTAGATATGGTATGAGTATGTTTGTTTCTGTACGTTTAACAGCATATTGTGAATGTGTTGTGCTAAATGGTTGCCATCATAGCAGAGAGTAAAGTGTAACATTGGCTGCAGTCATACACCGTCCCTCTGCATGTCTTGTCCAGAACAGTGCACTGCATATGTCTGAGCTACTGGTCTCTCAGAAAACACACATCCATTATCTGCTCAATATGATAAAAATGCCTTGATTCCTCTGAAATTTTCCAAATCCTTTTGTGTATGTGTGTGTTTAGATATATACAGTATTTTAGATTAATATATAATATCATAATCACCAGGATGTTTTTATAGTGTCCTATGATGTTGCATTCAGTATTATGCTTGTTGCTGTAACACAATATCTGCTGCTTATAGTTGTAAACCCCTCAGCCCGTACTAGCTTTCAGTCTGCCTCTTGCCAGCACGTTCAGATTAATACTGTAATGGCTGTCTCTAACTTTGAGCTTATGCTTTGTGTATGCATCACTACCCTCATTTGCTTTTTGTTCATCATTGTGTTTTTTGTTGTTGGAACTGTTACATATGTCGTTGTCAACATATTGACTGTGACGAGCTGTGACATAAGCTTAATCTTGCACTGTGCATGTCATGTGGTTCATTTTGTTGCAAGTTGCATTTGTTTTTTTTCTTCAAAAAATAATATAAAGTGTGAATAGAGTAAAACTTTGTGTCTGTGCTCTGCCAGGAGAGGGAGAGACGCAGGCAGCACATGATACTCATGAAGGCTGTGGAGGCCCGTAAGAAGGCCGAGGTGGGTAACTGAGGACTAAACCTCATCTCATCCTGTCCTCTTTTACTCTGTTTTAGTGTTTCTGTTCCCAGCAAATTCATGTAAATGTGCAACACTAGCACTATATGTAACATATGTATGATACTGAACTATTTGATTTATTAGAATAAGTGTGAATTACTGTGTAGTTTAGAATGATTAAAAATGTTTAAAAAATATGTTATGTATTTTGCCTAAAAGTGAGAGATCCCTCTGTGCACAGACGAGATGTGGTTTGTTACCACTAAATGATGAAACTGGAAGATTCAGGGGTGTGACTGAAGATGAGAGAATCTGTGAATATTGTGAGACAAATGAAGTGGAGATTGAAATTCATTTCATTTGATACTTTAGTTTATGCCATCATTTTTGACAAATTTGCATTTTAAAAAGTTTAAGTTATGTGGAGAATAAAGCATTAATTTAGTACATTTTTGATACAGGTATATTTTTAAAGAATTAGGTGAGAGGGGCAAAATATCAGATATGACATAAAATCATCTGTCTTTAAAATGCAGACAAGATGTCTGAACTGGATCTACAATGTTTGACATTGTTAGATACATATGTAGATTTACTTTAATTTGGCAAGTGTTTATTGGACAGTATAATGCGGTACAGTACAGTTACGGTAATCTGCAGCAACCTTTGTAAAATGTGTGAAAATGGTTTGTTAATGCAACTTTTGGTTATGCAACATAATTGAGATCATAGTTTGTGCTTTTGTTTTGTGCCCAGCCTTTGTAAAAGAAATGTATTACACCTGACCAAGACAATTCTGATTATTCTCATTAGTCTTTGCTGTTTGTAACTTTTTAACTTTGCTGTAGGAGAGGGAGCGCCTGAAGAAAGAAAAGAAGGATGAGAAACGGTTAAACAAGGAGAGGAAACTGGAGCTCAGAAGACTGGAGTTGGAAAAAGCAAAGGAGCTGAAAAAACCAAATGAAGACATGTGCTTAGCAGATCAAAAGGTATTCACACCTTCTAACTGTTGGAAATGAGAGTTCATGGATAGAGTCCATCTGTGGAGCAAATATGTGTGGAATGATTGGATTTTTCACCAGTCCAGGTAGCTTAAACAGAAATCAACCAGCATAATCACTATAAAAGCTACACACATGATGATTAGAATGGCTTTTGGTAAAGTCATGGTTTCATTGTTTCACTATCAATACCAAAATAGATGCTTAATATCACTGAAAGCATCTGGAATTGATTAAAAAGGATACAGGTGAGGGTCAAAACACTGCCACCAAGTGGATATTAGTGTCATGACACCAACCATACATGACTGATCAGATTCTTGAGAAGAATTTAGGGTTTATATTCAGAACATTTATTTACCAACTCTTAACAGACAGACTAATCTGAAAAAATGTAGGAAATGTGGGCATGTGTATGTAATGTTTTATTTAAAGCCATGATGAATTGTAATAATCTTCTAAGTGGGGCTGATATGATCAATATAACATCGGTTTCTTTGGAGTTTGGTGGACACTAGTTACAAATTTCAAAATAATGCAAAAGGTAACACTGGATTTTATATTTTATCATTTTATATGTGTTTTTCTCCAGCCACTTCCAGAGTTGTCTCGTATCCCTGGTCTGGTCTTATCAGGAAGCACCTTCTCTGACTGCCTGATGGTGTTGCAGTTTCTGCGCAGCTTTGGAAAGGTCCTGGAATTGGACTCAAATTCAAACGTGCTCACTATAGGTGACCTTCAGGAGGGGCTGCTCAACACTGGGAACAGTATGGGCAAAGTGCAGGACCTACTGGTGAGCATGCTGTCTGCAGCTGTGTGTGATCCTGGTGTGCCTGCAGGTCACAAGGTGAGAGTCTATCATTGTATGTGTTGTATGACTGATTGTAAATTTTCTCTGTACTGTAAATTACACACACACACATGCGATAATTTTCCTCTAGAAAAATCCCACTATCCCAATGGATCTACGTATTTGTTATATGATGCAGATGTCATTCTAATGCAGTGATAATTCCTAAAGAAATTACACAAAACTGCATGACAAGTCTACTCCAAAACAAGGTAAATGCCTACAAAGTGGGTTCCGAAAATGAAACTTATGCCCATATTAAAGAAAATGGGGATTATCTTAGTTATATTTGGAGAATCATGTTGAAACTCCATAACTCTGTTCTACTTGGATCAGGCTAACTAGCAATATTTTTGTGTTTGTGGTGCAACTTGTCATACCTGCTCAATCAGTTATGAAAGTTCAATGAAAATAACTTTTGTGTTTTTCATTTAAAAATTATTCTATATACTTTATTTTGTATTATTGTAACATGCAACTACATATGGTTCAGAAAATACCACTAGTTCTGCATTATCCATTCTTTTGGTGATGGGACTTTTCATGATTCAGTTTTTTATACTTCAGCTCACCCATAATCAGAGATTATTTGATCTACTTGTTTAATATTGCATATTCTGAATCAATGGTATGATGAGAAATAACAATGAAAATGTAAGGCTTTTATCTGCAATAGTTGAATAGTTCACTTCACAGCCTTAAATTTCAATTTGAAAAAAAAAAAAAAGTCCTGAAAATGGGTCACCTGCCCCATAAAAATACATATATCTTTGAAAGTACTTGATATATCAACTTAAAATTTAATAGACATCATTTTTAGATATTCATAGTTTATGATAAAACAGTTTCAAGCAAATCAGAGCTGGTCAGGCAGAAGGCCCCCGATGATTTGAGCTGGAACTAATACACTGACACATGCACGCAAATGCTTCTATGTGCCCATAAAATGTATTGATAAGTTTTAGTTACTGCATCACTTTTTGCAAAGAAACAGAGTGTTATTCAAAATCTGAGATGGAACTGACAGCATAGATGTAGGATAGTACTGTGCATATATAAGGAAAGGAAAACTGTCCTCCTTTGTATGATCTCACCTGTTTGTTCCCAGGTGACAAAATACAAATGATAGTTTACTCAGCACCGCAGCTCTGGGGATCTAAATGAAGATTCTGTTTACAAGGATATCCTTGTTTAGAGCTCTTAGACATCTTAAACCATAATTTTAATTCATCCCCCAAGGTCATACCTCACTGGTGTGCTGCAGGGTGTAATCATGTTTTTATGTGATTTTACATAATTTTCCTTGTAAGAAGTTGTCTCAGACTGTCGTGTGCACAGCAAGAGAGATATACATACAATAGCCCAGCTAAAAATTGAGCGTCTTTCATAATCGGTACATCCTAGACGTGACACATCCTGGGGGACATTCAAGCACTTAGCATCATGAAGAGATAATTGCTTGAAAGGACAGTTCTCTGCCAGCCATCAATTGTGACTAATTGCTTACAGTACATAAATACAAATTCTTGTTTAAGCTTAGCAGTTTGTTAAACACTGTGACTACATTTTTGAAACGCATGATTATTTTTTTTTTTTAGAGCAAAACCATCTTGGGGGACCACTTGACTAATGTCGAGATCAACCGAGACAATGTGTCTGAGATCCTGCAAATCTACATGGAGGGTCATTCTGAACAGACAGAGGTGGCTGCTCTGGCTGTCAGCCTCAGGACTAAAGCTTTTCAGGCCCACACTCCATCACAGAAGGGCTCTATACTAGCATTCCTGGTTAATGAGCTCTGCTGCAGTAAGGCTGTGATCAGGTGAGAACACTGACTTCTTCTGGCACTCATATCATCTGTTTTTTCCCCCATGTGACAATCAAAGTCAGCTCAGTTTTCAAAAATAGTCATGTTATTTGGATTTTGATTGCAAATAACCTACCAATAAAATAAGTCCTGGTCATTTTAAGGATTTGATACATTTTTTATCAAATTATATGACATATTGTTGGCTTGTGAAAGACCAATTCAGTACACTGTATGGACGAGTGTATCGCATGTGCCTGAAGTAAACAAATTAATCTCTGTGCCAGAATATGGAACATACTGGCTTGTTTTATTCATGCATCCTTCAGTTGTAATAGAATAACTGAAGTATGAAAAGGAATATGACAAATTATGATCTGATAGACAGTTTCACAAGGTTGCATCAAACTACGCATCATCAATTTTTCATCGGTATTACACTTTGAAACACATCTGGTGCACTCTGCAATGCACTGAAACCACCTCTTGCTCTTCTTATTGTACAAAAAGGTCACAGAAATGCCAGTTTCAATAATGTCCGATGTTTTTCAGTGAGATCGACAAAAACATAGATTATATGACCAACCTGAGGAAGGATAAGTGGGTTGTCGAGGGAAAGCTTCGCAAGTGAGTATATAAGTCATCTACGCTGTAATTAAAATATTCTGTGCGTACGATTTGATAGTTTCTGTTAGTAAATGAGTCAATAGCACAGGAATGCTTCTATACAATACATTTTTTTGTGCTGTGTTCATTTTTTGTTTTCAAAGATTGAGGAGCATCCATTCCAAGAAGACAGGGAAGAGAGACAGCAGTGTGGGAGGCGAGGACAACCACACCTTTATCATCCCCACTGTCAGAAACAAATGCAAGAGGAAAGAAGGGGACAGTGAGGAAGAAGAGGATGACGACGACGACAGTGAAGACCAAGGAGACGACGATGAAGAGGAGGAGGAAGAGTCAGGGGGAAAGAAAGGGAAGAAAGCAGAGATATGTGAAGAAGAGGTCAGTAGCAGCATAATGCTTTCACTGGAACCAGTGGCTAAATCAGTGTTTGTTATAGTAAATGTCAGCCGGTCCACTGGCCTCACAGTAATGAGATCTGTTCCTCTAGGATGACAGTGTACACTCAGCCAGCATCGAGGAGCTGGAGAAACAAATTGAGAGAACATACAAGGTAAATTAAACCCTGTGAGACCATTTTCTCTCATGATTTGCTCATGAATGGATTCATAGTTCAATTTCATGTACTTTCTGTCACTTTAGCAACAGAGTCACATTAGGCAGAAGCTGTTTGACTCATCGCACTTGCTGCGCTCCGTGATGATTGGCCAAGACCGATATAAGAGACGTTACTGGGTCCTTCCACAGTGTGGTGGCATCTTTGTTGAAGGCATGGAGAGTGGTGAAGGTGCAAACCCAAACTGATGACACAATTTGTCTACAATTTTGTCCTTGTTAAGCATATACATAATAGAAATTTACAAGTTTTTTGGCCACAGCTGACATTACTTTCATGTCACTCAGGTTATGAGGAGGTGGAGAAGGAGAGGAAAAGACAGTGGGCTGCTCAGGTAATCAGGGTGAAAGAGGAGCAGCTTGAAGAGACAAAGAAGCCAGGGGTCTCCAACTCAGCACAGAACACAGATGGTGATACAAACATGCCAGAGAGCCATCAGGACAAAGACAATCTCTTCCTACAAAAACCCGGCTCTTTATCTAAACTCAGCAAACTCCTTGAAGTGGCCAAAATGGCTCAAGATTTAGACTTTAATACCCAGAGCAGTAATTCTGCTGAAGTTTCTACCACTGCATCTTATCCCTCATATCCTACCTCAAAGACAGTCACTACTCAGCAGGGACTGATAGATAAAGCAGATACTTCAGTACCATCTCTGCTTAGTGCTTCCCAGCTCAAAAACAGTCCCTGGATGACCTGCAGTCCTCAATCAAGTCTTCATTACGACCAGCTGTCCAAGATACTGACTGAAAAAAACAACCAGTGGTTTAGCCTGTTGCCTCGTTCTCCTTGCGATGAGTCCTCGGTGACCTCTGGCTCCAGTCCCCCAGCTTCCTCCTCTCCTCCACAACCCATCAGGGCCAAATCCCCCTCCTTCCTCTCCCCTAATCCCCTACATACAGTCAGCTACAACACGACTGCTGGGATCAATAACATGCAATCTCCTATTCTTCAGGTTGGTGGATAACAATAATGCTAATTGTGCTTTTTAGAGCACTGACATGTATTACAATTAGTCCATATTACATGACCATTTTTCCTGTGCTGGATAAACTCTTTCAGCTATTGCCTTAAGCAATATGCACATGGAATATACTGGAATAAAATTGTTATCTAATCATAATTAAAAATGTATTTTTCCTCTCAGCAAGGAAAATCTGGCATTCATCAAAGCAGACCAACACTGTGTGACGTGTTCAGCTCGGCAACAAGTCCCAGCCAGCCCTCCTCTGGCACTTCTCTAACCCCCTTGCTGGATCTAGCCACCCAGCATGCAGAGGGTAAAGCAAACAAGGTCCTCTTTCTGGCAAATAACAACTCTGTCAACAAGAGTGAGACCCCAGAGCCACTGAGTGACAAGCTTAGTTGTGCCTCATTCCCTGCTGTAGAGGTGGCCAAGACCCAGGACTACCCTTGTCCTCAGCCTATCCCAGAGGGTAAGAATCCTATACTGCCAGTATGCACAAATTAGATAAAGATACGTGCTGTGATGATTGCCAGTAAAACAACTTTCCTATTTTGCTAAAATTAAAAAAATAATGTGTAGTTCTTAAATCTGTGCATGTGTTTTCAGAGATGCTGCATGGCTGGTGGAGAGTGTCAGATTTGGAGAACCTGCACAGTTTGGTCAAGACCCTCCACAGCCGAGGCATCAGAGAGAAGGTGTTGCAGAAACAGATCCAAAAACATATGGAGCATATGACCCAGCTATGTGCCAACAGTAGAGATGGTTTGTTCACATTTTGTTCACATTATGACTTGCAGCTATAAACAAATATACAAAACTATTGTTCTTTGACCTTTTGTGTGATTTGCCACATCTGGATATATAAATAAATTGCTTTCAGTGGTTTGCTGTAATGCTTTAATGTATCTGCTGTGGCAGCAATTCATGTAACAGAGCTGGAAAAGCAGGAGGTAAGCGAGGACATGGTGGAGAGCTGGTGTGTTGAGGAACAGGCCATGGAGGTGGACATTAAACTGTTGCGGCAGGTCGAAGCTCTGGAGAGGAAAGTCATCTCTGCCAGCCTGCAGGTCAAGGTACTGGCAAATAGGCATCAAATTCTTTCATCTGTTTATAGCTCTAATAGATTAAAAAAAACGCAGGTGTTTACAAATTGATTTTAGATATAATTCATTCTTCACTATATGCTTCAATAGGTTCAAGTTAATGACTGTGTTGTTAAATATTGTGTTGTGATAGACATATTTCTGTGATGTCTCCAACAGGGTTGGATGCACCCTGAGCCCCAGTCAGACAGTAAAGATCTGGTCTATCATGAGCACAAGCCCTTCTCTTCTCCAACTCTGGAAAACAAGGGTAATAGAGAAACCAGTCAGGAGGACCTTCCTGGCTCTGTGGTGCATCGGAAGCCCAACAATCCTCTTGATATAGCAGTAATAAGGCTGGCAGAGCTGGAGAGGAACATTGAACGAAGGTACCTAAAGAGATTCTTAAATACAACCTTTCAGATTAGACTGGATAACATCAATAGTGTTGAAGTAGTGTGCAACTATGCATGATGCATCACACAAGAAATTTTTTAACACCTTCTATGTCAAGCTGACTTGTTGTCAAGCACTTTAACTGCACTCTCACTTTCTTCGACCTTAAAGCAGTGAGGAGGAAGTTGCTCCTGGGATGAAACTGTGGCGTAAAGCTATAAGTCAAGTACGCAGCTCAGCTCAGCTGTCGCTCTGCATTGACCAGCTGCGGAAATCCATTGCCTGGGAACGAGCCATCATGAAAGTGGTTAGTGTCATCTGATTTCTCTCTTGATCACAGATTTGTTTTTATAATTGTATCATACATTATATTAAACATAAATTAATAGCTCACACTAGAGATTTAATAAGAACAGTCTCTTTGGCTGTGTGGCTTCTCATTCATCAGTTCATGAAAACTAATGTGTTTGTAATTTGTTTGGACAGAATTGCATGTCACTACATTTTATAGTGTGGTACAGTATCTCAGGTTGATTTTGAAAGTACATATAGAGCCAGATGCTTATTCGCCTCTACCTTTGTGTTGCGTTTTCAGCACTGCCAGCTCTGTCAAAAGGGAGATAATGAGGAACTTCTTCTACTTTGTGATGGCTGCGACAAAGGCTGCCACACTTACTGCCATAAACCGAAGATTACTACAGTACCTGATGGAGACTGGTTTTGTCCTACTTGTGTATCAAAGGTACATCAACATCCCCTGAGTGACTGACCATAGAGCGAATATTCTTTCCTCTTATTCTCACACTCCTCTATTACTCTATATTAGTCTATCTATCTGAGCAATACATAGATAGGTGGGTAGATGGCATGTGTTGTGTGCATCTACAGTCTTATGTGTGTTCTGTCATTCAGGAAAGTGGTCAATCCCCTCGGAGTAGGAATCAACAGAGCCGAACAGCTGGAGGAGGAAAGAAAAGCACTGAGGTAAAACGAAATAGTAAGCCATCTGTGGTAGGAGAGCTCATCAGTGAGGAGCATGCCAGCAGCAACAGCATGCCAAAGAAAGGTACCAAGGAGTTCAAAAAGAGGAAAGGAGACGACAGCCCACCCAGCTGCCAGGCCAAGTATGACAGCCCTGTCCCCTGTGCAAAAAAAGCCAAAACACCCAAGGACGACAAAAACGGGTTGGCAATGTGCCGGTATGTATAAGTGCATACTAAATGCATGCAAGCAGCATTTATTTGACCTCTTTTCATTATTTAAAAAAAACATCTTTTACAAGCCCTGTGATACATTTTCAGAACATTTTTTTGTGGAGTCATTAATCTATCACAATCAAAACATTAGTTTTAGCATGTCATTCCATATCAAACCTAAAAATCAGAATCCGATGATGTTTTAAATGTGTTCTCAAACAGGTGAAACTATATTTGCTTTATTTGCTTTGCTTTATTTATGTATATGTGTCTATATTTCCAAACCATTATTTTATTGAAGCTTTATTTTTTATCTTTATTTTATTTTAATTTTTCTATTGAAATTGGATGCTGATACAAGAAACATTTCACTGCGCATTGTACTGTGTATAACTGTGTATGTGACAAATAAAGATTATCTTATCTTATATTTAAATGAAATCATATTATATTTACAGTGCAAAAGGCTAAGTTTTGTCTGCTGCTTGTTCCCTTACAGGATGCTGCTGGCTGAGTTGGAGGCCCATAGAGATGCTTGGCCCTTTCTCACACCAGTCAACCACAAAGCTGTTCCTGGATATAGAAAAGTTATCAAGAAACCCATGGACTTCTTCACTATCAAAGAAAAGCTCACCAACAACCAGTATGTGTTACTATCACAGTGTTGGTTTTTAAGAAGAATGTATATTTAATTGAATGTATATTTTATGTGTTTTTTTAATCAGTTGAGATTAAAACCCTTTCTAATGATTTCAGGTACTTAAATTTGGAGACCTTCATCATTGACGTGAACCTAGTTTTTGATAACTGTGAAAAATTTAATGAAGATGACTCCGAAATCGGACGAGCCGGCCACAACATGAGGAGATTCTTTGACAAACGGTGGACTGAGCTGCTGCAGTAAACAGTGTGGACGCTGCTCTCTACATATCCAACTTCATGTTTGGTGTCGGAGGCCTTCCCTTAGCCTTTGACACCAAATCAGTACAGAGTTAGAATCACACTGATGTGCAGTGTGAAGGGACAAGCTCCTGCTCGATGTAGTGGTGAAGAGGAAAAAAAAAACACTTTGTGGATTTGTTTCATAAAGTGCAATACTATTCTTTATCAAAATGCACTGACTCTTGACTCAAAATTGCATTTGGGAATCAAAGATTTCCTCTGTAGATACATCATTTACTTGTTTTTGTTTTTTTTATCATCATTACTACTGTATAGCTTTTTGTGTGTGTATTTATTTTCTCAACTATTTATGTTTCAATCTTTTCTAAGAAAAGGCAGAAAATAGCACAGCTTTAAAAAAAAAAGAAAAGAAAAAAAGATTGTTTTATGAACTATTAAATAATCAAAAAAGAATTGTTTACAGCTTTGCAACTCAAGGTTACCTGCAGAACTACTATTCATCTGCTTTATGAGTTCATTGTGTAAAATACAAAGTGGGGTCACCAACAGGTTACGTGTTAATTCTGTTACAAGTTTTATTTATCACATGTACAGTGTGTACTTACAGCAACTTACAGCACAGTCTTGAAGACTGCCCTTGCATAAAGATGATTGTAGCACTTACTATGTGTGAATATCCGCTCAGAACACTCCTCAGTATTGTAGTGCCTGACCTCTGACTGTACGTGTGTCCTGCACAGTAACTGTAGGAAAGCTGTAAAAGTCTTAAAGAGCCTTTCCTCTGAATTGACGTGGTGCATATATTGTGTTTCATCTCCAAGCATTTCCTTCAACCGGAGCCTTGTCAGACATCCTGTGGACAGACGTGAAACTCTGCACTGAGCTTAAATCCAGCTGGGAGTCAGACAGTGTCATGGTCCACTGGAGGCGTCTCAAGACAGCTGAAGTCAGAAGACTTGAAGTAACTGTATTTTATTATGAATATTGTGAAATGAGTAGTGGCTTTTGTAGGAATATTATTTTTAAATAGTGGGTTTGTGGATGGTTAAAATAAACCTGTTTTGCAAAATATCAGCATTAAGCCGCACTACTTTACCTTTGTAAACTTATTATTATCACTATCAGAGTGTTCTAATATCATTCACAACTTTTGAATCGGAGATAAATTTGAACTCTTTTCACTGGGTTGATATTTGGTTGGTAGCACTATGGTAAAAGGGTCTGGAGTTAGCATTACACTCGGTGCCATGTATTTTAAGTATATTCACGCAATTATTGTAGTTAGGTAAAATTTTGGAATACTTACTAGTAATTTACTTGAGTATTTCTGTGTGCAGTAGTAACTATAATTATTAACCTGCGCCAAAGTAGTTAAAATCAGCTCCTACCCCAGATCTTAAAATGCAGTGTCCAAGTTTCAGTGACTGCAACTATGGTGTCCAAGTGCAAGTGAAAGCAGCATCAATCACCATAATAGTAATTCTTATAGCAGCAGGCAGTTGGCTGTGCAGCCATCTATAAATGTAACCAAAAGCACTAAAGACACAGTTTGTACCTTTTTGTTTACAGAGGTGTACACACAGATCACAAAATGTTAGCGGGAGAAGTTTAGTTTGTTGCTTCCAGCTGTTTGTACGAGTCTTTCCTCTGCGTTTATTAAATACCTGCAGAATCAGACAACAGCAGGATCCATATGAAGATCTCCAACGAGAGAGTGGTGCACATTTGCACACAGCATAACACAGTGCTAACTTCGCAAATTGCTTAAAAATTATTTTAACATGGTGACAGGATCGGTCAGGATCTAATGGTAAATAATTTTGTTCACCTCAGACAGGTGAGCAGTTACACAGCATCAGTTCATCAGCTACATTTAAATGATGACACATTACAACTGAGTCCTGAGCTATGTCACAGCTGGATTTTATTTTACTGTAAGTCTGATCAGTTTTTAAATTAAAAATAATATTTTCTTTTTTCTTTTATATTGGGAAGATTGAACTGTTTCACAGCAGGATATCTGCAGCAGTGACATTATTGTGATTGATGATTTACAGAATGTGACCTCTGATATATAGCAACAGGTAGATAAGCAACAATGGAAACACATTTTCTTGTAGCTGTCACACGTGGACATGATTTTCAATATTGAAATCAGAAATACATTGTGGATGTTTTATCTATAGGTAAACTTTTTTATTCAAATAGCTACTTTGGGTGATGGTCACCCTGATAACCTAAATGTTGACTGTACCTGCATCAGTCTATGCACAGCAGATGATTAGTAACTTCAACTGTAACAAGGAACAAAGGTTCATCAGCATGTGATTTTTATACTGTAACAGAATAATGGAATTACTGAAATTCAGTTTTGGCAAGATTTTCCAGAGGGTCCATTATGCCATCCTTATGACACATTTCTAGAGGCACCCCTGGCCTCACCTTGACCAGTTATAGAATATATATATATATTCCACATATTACTGCAGCAATAATCCCAAAGTCTATCGATCTATAGAGAAAAAATAAAGTTATAAGTTGTTATATTGTACAAGAATGGAAAAAAGTCGACTACGAACCTTGTAAGGCCACATCTGCCTCACATGACTGATAACAGCTGCAGATAAACAGATTTTACAGGACCGCTGAACCAGGAAGTAGAGAAGCGACACACAAGCAGCAACACTTTGCTTTCCCTAAAGGAAGCAGCAGGAAGAATCGGTGGATTATTTGAGCACTTTGCGCCACCTTGTGATCGATCTGCTGCCTCTGCCGAACACATCTGTCACAAAATGGTGTCTTTAATTCACACTCTTCGACATCACACGGACGAGGTCAGCTGCTGCGCCTTTTCTCCGTCTCTGCTGGCGACCTGCTCCGGCGACAAAACCCTCCGTCTCTACGACACGGCGGACTTCTCGGAGCTGCCCTGCTCTCCTCTGACGGGTCACGGCTACGGGGTTCACCACTGCTGCTTCAGCTCCTGCGGCCGCCACCTGCTCAGTTGCTCCACGGACGGAAGCACCATCGTATGGAGCCCGGAGACAGGTGAGGTGGTGGCGGAGCTGCAGCACCCGGGCCGAAGTCCGCTCCGAGTGTGCGCACTGGCTCCGGACTCCTCCCTCCTGCTGGCCGGGGCCTGCGATGGCACCGTGGCCCTCTGGGACTTCACCTCCAAAACACTGCTCAGGTACAGCGACCTACTGCAGTCAGCTCCAACATTAATAATCAAGGCCCAGGTTCCTGCCTAGTTCCAGCCTCAAAGGGACATTTTAAATTATTTCCCCTTAAATATTTAAGAATACTGTAAAGTGACTCTTGTTTATTATGAGTTTAACACTAAAAAATCTCAGCAAATCATCCATTTTGAGGTCATTTTCAGTTTCATGCATCTAAGGTGTGGAGAATGGTGATAAATGTCAAAGGTCACATCTTCAAATTTCTTATTTTATCCCATCAGGTTACTATGATATGCGACAAGAGCATCAAACCTGCATGTGAAAAGCTGTAACCAGTTACTTTGCTTGAAAAATGGCAATTTCTTTGTTCCATCCATTGTCCAGAGTACAGTTTGATCAAACTTCACTGTCAGCTGGAGCAAAAAGTTCCACAAGTTGAGACTAAAGGTTAATTCTCAACCTTGACACACAAACTCAGTTTTCATTTTATCTCAGCCGTCATCAGCAGGTGGAGTCGTCGCACAACTGTCAATATATTCTCTTCTGCTAAACATATGTGATGCTTGATTTTTATGTCAAAACCACGCTTTCAACCCACTGAGAAATATTTTTTAGGGCCTTTAAATATAACTGTACTGCAACACAGTTTGTTTTTTCACATATGTTATTTTGGGATTGACCTAAAATTAGCATTATCTCAAATTCACTGATCTAATTGTCTAAATAAAGATCAGAATGACTTCAGGGCTATTTTAATGCAGGTTTAACTTCAGGTTACTGCTCTGTCAATAGAGACAAATGGGATAATGACGATCAGAGCAAGACAAATACAGTAACCAACCCAATAATTCTAGTTAAATAAGAAGACGGGATGAAGAAAAACATTTCGTGAAGATTATTCTTTTATGATTTGTTCCTCTCATTCACAGATTTTTGTGCACTCAGGCCTACTGAGTGTCTCAGATTAAGACTTGTAGGTGGTTTAAATGAATCTCATTACACTTCAGTGCAGGACTCCACAGCCTAAAACACACTGGTTTCAAAGAGCTCAAGCAGGATTACGTGTTTTAGTTCTGCTACTTACTTTTTACACACCTGTTGTTGTTTTTTTGGAGCATCTGTAACAAAGAACATTTAATCCTAGGGGATCAATAAAGTATTTCTGATTCTGATTCTGATTGATAACAAGTGTAACCCTCACAGATGCACTACGGTAAGCGAGGCCAGCGTTGTGGCGTGCTGCTTCTCTCCGTGTGGTCAGATGTTTGTGACCGGCTGTACCCACGGAGACCTTAAAATCTGGGACACTGACGTCAGCCTTCTGCACCGTGAGAAAGACGCCCACGACCTGGGAGTCACCTGCTGCAGCTTCGCACCCCAGTTCAAAGTTGGTGAGTTGTGTTTAAAGGGCTATTTCACTCAAATCAAAGCCTATTTTCTCTTACAATCATGGTTTTATTCTGCTAAGGTTTCAAGATATTTGCCCCTTGAGATTTCTGCTGCCACTCTAATACAATGGAAATAAACAGAAGTTTGTTTATGGTAAATGCTCTGCACTTATATAGCATATTTCTACCTTAGTGGTACTCAAAGTGCTTTACAATGTTTCCCATTCACCCATTCGCACACCATTGGCGACAGAACTTCCATGCAAGTTGCCTGCCTGCCATTGGGAGCAATTTGGGGTTCAGTGTCTTGCCCAAGGACACTTCGGCACGTGGACCGGCTCGAACTGCCAACCTCACGATCAGTGGACAGCCCGCTCTACCACTTGAGCCACAGCCGCCCCAACAAGCGTGAAAAAATTACATCTGTATCTCAAATAGGACTGAAATGAGTTTTTTTTGCTTATTTTATACCATAGTAAATTGAATATCTTTAGGTTTTGCTCTGTTGTCTAGACAAAACTAGCAACTGGTAGAAGTAATTCACCATTTTTTATGGATTGATATGTAAACAGAATACACCATCCTGTTAACTTAAGCCATTACAGTTTCTTTTAGCACTATTTCATCAGTATCAGTTGTTTTTCTTTTACAACTTTCATTAAAGAGCCCATATTATGTTTAGTATGTAGCTTTTTTTGCATGTGAAATGTCTGCAAACTTCAAAAAAGCCCACGCCAGAAGGAGTTCTCATACAAAAAACACTGCTTAAAACGACTTGTTTGAAGTCCAGGCTTTCCTTCCGTTACTTATCTACTTCACCATGTAGCACATTAGCATAATGCCTAGCTTAGCATAGTCCACCATTATTGCCTCACTAGAGCCATGTCTCTCTGCTTGTACTGAAAGTACCAATCCCGATTTCCACTTTAAAACCTACTGGCCAATAAATGCTTACTGCAGATGGACGCATTGCTCTTCATGTCGAACACAACAGAATATACCATCTATTTACAGATAGGACTTTAACACACTGTCATGGGATATTCCTGAGGTGTGTCGAGCACAATTGGTAAACATAGCACAGGATTTCTAGAGAATTTCAAACTTCCCACTGTGCTCTGTCAATCGATACCATGTATAAAGCAAACCACCTCCAAAGTGTAGCAGCAAGTTCTTTAATTACAACTCAAATGATGAACTGTGAAGGTGTGGATGGCTGAGAATCTCCTCGTACAGTACCTTCTTGTACCAAACAATTGTTTTAAGCACCACTTGTTTTCTTGTCACATGCGCAATCTGCATGCTTGTAGTGCGGACAGTCACGGGTTTGGGTGTATGATGAAATGTATGTCACTTGTAGCCTTGCAGACGCAGATGCAGATGTGGAAAGCATTTACTGGCCTTAAGCACTAAACCCTCACAGACTTCACTGACGTCACCTAGTAAGTGATTGAGTGCAAAGGCTGCAAGAGCTCAAAATGATACAAACTGAGATGGGACAGCACTTTGCAACGTCCCTATTACATTACCTTGACAGCAGCAAAATATATGTCGCACTTAGTGGTTTTGGGACTTATTTTCCATTTCTTTTAAACTTTCTTCACACCCAAGGCTCTTAAGGGAAAGCATATTTGAAATTCATCATGATGTCATCACAAGACAAACAACTAGACACAGTTGTGGCTGTGAATCACCAGTGAGCTATGTGTTTATACCATACTTGTAAACTTCTTATTTCTTGTAAAATTGATTTTGATTGCTCCTTGTGCTTACATTTTTTTGTTTGTTTGTTTAAACACTTCCAGGCTTCTCCTGGTAACCTTTGCGTTAATGTCACAACACTATGAACTGCAGACATTTGAAGAAAGTGTGCATAAGGGGCTCGGATTAAATGTCAGCCCCAAGTCTTCAAACACTTAGTGGGAACATAGATCGGGGGTTATGATCTGTAGCGTAACGTTGCTCGATTTCATCGGGCCAGCTGACCAACCAGAGCAGACGGCTTTTCAGGAGTGAGGCCTTAAAGAGACAGGAGCTAAAAGAAGTTTTTCAGACAGAGGGTTAGAGGAGGTGTTGCAGCAGTGTGCAGCATGCGAAAAATCATTAGTTTTTTTTTTCAACATTGAATCTAATTGATCTAATAGATCCCAAAATTAAACTTATAAACCTGCATATATGCATAATATGGGCTCTTTAACTGTCTTTTGTGGATTAGTTTGAATTAATCCTTTAGATTTTTACAAAAAATACGACTTATATTTCACTTTTTGATCTCCTTCCTTCTTTTTCCATAATATAAATGAACGCTGCATTGATAAAACTGAATGCTTCATCTATCACAGTTTGCGCCGAATAAAAGGTTCATGTTAGCCTAGAATCAAATATTTGGCTATAATCAAAACACCATTCATACCAGTATAAAAGATGCTGGCACACTTCACAAACAGGCCGTCAGATGATGTTTGTCTTCCTCTGTCTATTAGACTCAGTCAAGCTTGAACAGTCAGAGGAGATGTGGCTTCTTTTTGTTCTGCAGATGGCTGCTGTGTGGAGTTTCGACTGGCCTCCTGTGGACAGGACAGCCAGATGAAAATATGGATTGTTTCCCAGCGTGAAGGAGCAGGTAGGCCGACCTCTTTGCCCGCTTCCTCAACCGAATGCACCCTCACCCCGTTACCCACGAGAGAGGGGTGAGAGAGTCTGCTGCCGGCTTCAACCTTGAAATCTCTCTGCAGAATAGAAGAATTTTATTAGAGTGGAGTAAATCAGCTGCAGACTGACTCATTAATAATGGATCACTTTAAGACATTCTGCTGAAATGCAGCAGAGGACAGTGTGTGTGTGCATGTGCGCGCGCGTGTGTGCGTGTGTGTGGAGAAGAGTTGGAAGGAAATCAGGTCCATACATCCACTGTGACATTTATGTCTTGTACAACCGACAGCAGAACAAGAACATTTTGTGTATGTTCATAGGTTGTGTAACCAGGCTACAGACTGTATTTTTGTGGTGTGTGTGAACATGCCATGTTGTTAGGACCTAAGATGTGTTGCCGTGGTAACGGCCGTTTCTGGGTAGGATTTGATGTGTCCCACATGGTGACCCGAGTCCATGGAGATTTCTTTTTTTTATTTTTTATCTCTGAGCAGCTTGTAGAAGGACGGAGAACAATGTCTGTCCTCGTTTCGTTTCTTTAGAATGTGGCTGTTCAGATGTGAAGGAGCTTGCGACCAGCTTGAGTTTGTGAAATGTGCATTTATCTTGTCTTGGCAAGAGGAATGAGTGCTTGAACCTCTCTGCCGCAATTTTATGTAAAGGAGACTCAAGTGTAGGTGATTCAGGGAAGCAAGGGGGCAGTTTTAAAGCTTGAATTGCCATCTATGGAACATTTTCTAGCCTCTGTGTACTTTATATACAAGTCCTATATCTTCAGATGCTCTTATTCCTGATCTTAATAGTAGCTCTGTGGGCTAAACCTTTTAATATTGTCAAATTTGAAGTGTGTCCCAAGCTGACACCTCCCATCCACGCATCACATTTGCGTTTTCATTTTTCATTCCTCTGTGAGCTGTACTGATATTTCACATCAATCATGAATATGTATGGAAATAACAAATTAGCCTCCCACTCCAAACAGCATTTTAACTCCTAAGGGAGAAGAGGGAGGTTTAATTTAATACAAGTGCGCTTACAGACCGATAATATAAATGCTGCTACAGACCAATTAGTTGGCACATAAAATTAAATGCACGGGGGATGTAAATGTCTTAATTTTTAGTGGCACAAATAAAATGCTGTTTCCATGCAGCTGTCAGCAGGTGGCACAGCAGCAAGAGAAAAGAGAGTTAGTGGTTATTGGAAAACCTGAGGTATTGTAGTATTTTTGGTCAGCTGCAGGGGGTCCATAGCAGATCTAATACAGTTATAATTTTACTTTGCCATCATCTTACCTGTGTGTATATCTGTGTGTGTTGGCCCTCAGCCTATGTCATGACGTTGCTTCACACTCTCACTGGCCAGTCGGCTCCAGTTCTGTCTTGTGCTTACTCCTTTGATGGAGATTTGGTCGTCTCAGGGTAAGACGCTCATCTCACGCACACAAATCCTCTTCACATCTGTGAGCAGCACTAATAAACATCTCCCGCTTCAGCAACGGAATATTGATTTTTGTGCCTGTCGGGTCATATTTTATAATGTCATTTGTTTTTATTATTTGCTGTGGAATGATTTGCTCATTTGGGACAAATTAAGTTGAAATTAATCTCTCCTACATGTTTAAAGGCGCTTTTTTTTTCTGAGCTGTAAACAGCAGATGCCACTGCTGAGCACTGATCCTGCTGTTCTCTCAGTCGGCCACAGGAGGAGTGCATTTTGTTATTATATAGCTTCTGTTGGGTCCTTCTGCTGCTCCTGGCTTAAATTCAAACATTCTGAAGGTTAATCTGTTCTGTTTTTTATGGTACTCTTTATTTTTGACCAGAATCCGTTTTCTCCTTTAATACACTATAATATAAATGCATGCATATGGACTCTGCAAAAGTTGACTATTTACTCTCATTATTCAACAGCTCAGTGGATAAAAGTGTTGCAATATATGATGCGGTAAGTGAAACACAAACACTCTCACAAAATGGATTTTTTTTTTCTGTGTGTGTGATGCTTCAGTTAACTGCAGCGGAGCGGATTTCTAAACAGCAATTCACGGACTCTGTAAACACAGATGCCAAACATTCCCGTTTTGTCAGTGTTTGTTTGTACTTTGTTTACAGAACCTGGGAACCCTGCTCCACACTTTGAAACAACATGACAGGTAAATGACCTGACCTCCCGCCGCCATGCAATCTCTGCAGCCATCAGGCCAGCAGCAGAGCAGGAGTCCCCAGTGTTTCAGATCAAATTGTGTGATTTTGCTTGATTAGCTTTTCCCAGAAGCACTGGGTGCAGTGATGCAATAGTATATTCTCCAGCACTGCTTTCTGCACAGTCATTGATGTGGCACCACGGGTAAGAACCAGCAGAGCGCTTTGAAGTGCTTGAAAGGAGTTAAGATGCTATGCGATCTAAGACTGGAACCTGACTTTTAAGGCCGATCTCTTCCTGTGCCAGTTTCAGTGTCCCTTACACACCCTTTCCATTCTTCCTTCCTGCAGGTATGTTACTGCTGTCACTGTTTCTCCCACCTCTCCTTGGATCGCCACCGGCTCCATGGACCGATCAGTAAACGTGTGGAGAATTGGAGATGGAGACAGGATAACGGGTAAATACCCAACAGAGAATTGTTTAAGTTGGCACCAATAAATGCACAATCACTCAACTTTTTTAAAACAGACAGTTAGCAGTGGTACGAAGCCCAGAAGCCATTTGCAGCGCCAAAGCCTCCCTAAAGTGTGTTTTGGGAGATATCCAGCCAGAGAAGCTCCTATTACATGTGTATTGCTGTCTGGCTGAGGAATTGTGATAGATGTTTATTAGTGCAGCAGGGCAAACTACCACTGAGCCTCTGAGAGCTGTTTTTATGGAGGTGAATGCTCCTTAAAACAAAAAAAAACCCTGTTCCAAGCCAACATGAAAGAAAACATTTGGAATACTAAATGAAAAAGTGCAATCGTCAGACATCTGGAGGCCTTGAAGCTTCACGAGCACGGCTCCCATCAGGTTGATGTTGACAAAGCAAATTCCATCTGCATGAAGATCTGCCTTTATTATGCCTCTACCTCGTTCTCTCTGTGGCTTCCCTTTAATCTTGTTTCTTTCTCTCTTTTCACACATTAAACTTATTCTCTTTTATGTTTTTCAGCAGCAGCCGAATCAAAGCAGACAATGTGCCAAGGTAAATAAATGCATCTCTCTGTTTTGCCCTCAGAAATCTTCAGTTACTCACAGTTCCTCTCTGAGCTTAAACCAATGCTGTTTTGTTTTACTGCTTCATGCGAATGATTCACATATCAGTGTCTTGTACGGGCGTTTAGATGATTTAATGTGTGGATCCACTGAAAACAGCTTCTCTATTGTTGTGTTGCACTATTTTTCTCTTTTTGTTTGTGATGGAAGGCTTTTCTTGTGATTTTGTTTGTCAGGCGTCTATGCCGCATATTGTATTGTGAAACCCAAATCAGGTGTGGCGAATGAGGATCCAAAACAATGAATAAAATGAAATGACGACTGTCTGGCATGAAAGGATAAGGCTGGCATTATTCAGTATTTTGCTTAATGGCAGCAAATCCCATGAAAAGACCAAGAATGTGTTGGTCCGTCTCTCAAATCTTTCTTAAGCCTGTTTGTTTCTACTGAATTATTAAAAGAATATATAGTCAACATTTTTGCGAGAGGCTCAGTAATTTCCTAAAACAAATGGGCTGTGTAGTGTTTAGTTATGCTATGCTGAAATATCTAATGCCATGAGATTTGGTGCAGATATGAGTCTCCCCAAGATTTAAAGCAAAAACACTGGTTTATGAGTAAATATCTGCAAAACTAACGACCATCCCATCCGCCTCGTACTGTGTCGCTGGTGCTAATTTGCAAATGTTGTGGATGCTAACATTCTCAGATGGTGAACAGTGTAAATAGTATATCTGCTAAACATTACGTTAGCTGTAGCTTCCCAAAGCAACTTAATTTGTACAGGTATAGCACCTTTCAATAAGCCAATTCAATTTATGCTTTATAAGAGACATAAAAAGGCACAATGACAAGATAGTGAAGAATCACGAGACAAAAAGCAGGACTGAAATATAAAAAGACAAAAATATGCTATAATGCCATTTATATAATCTGGTGGGTCAATGGACTAAAATCATAGACGTTCGCCAGTAGGTCTGAAAAGTGAAGCCAGCGTGGAAGTGACTTAGACCCACATTCTTTCAAATGGTAAGGAGGGAGAGACTCCTTCAGTGGCAAACAGAAGTCAGATTGTATAGTAGTCTATGAGAAAATGACGTAACTTTTTAGTTGACTTGCTACCTCAAGAAACATTTTCTTTATGACTTTATGGTCTCAATCGCTAATTTCAAGTCTTCTTCATTACAGCATGATGTTCATTTTGAAAATTATGGTTTCATTTTGAGAAAAATAGACGATGAAGTAGGGCATGTTTTGGGGCGGGCTGCCTTGTGATTGACAGGTTGCTACGGTATTGCTGTGCATAGTGTCTTCAAGCTTTCAGTCATATCCACCCTTCACTCGCCACTTCTGTGTTCATAAAAGTAGTTTACAAAAAGATTAACATACTTAACAGCTTAGTAGCTCAACAGAAAATGACATTCATCAATCCGACATTTGAACATCATTTCAACTTAAACTTCAGAAACATAACAAAATATGTATGTAGTTTGTGTTTTTCTGGTGCTGTTTCACAACCTTTTATTTATTAAATATTCTTCTTGAGTGTGGAAACACTAAAACTGTGTGTAGCATGTATTGTTGCTTTGGGATGCATGTATATAAGACTGATAACTCCCTCACTCTGCTCTTAGGGAAGGACATGTTAGCCTGTTAATGTTCTTATTAAGGTACAGAGTGTTTAAGTTCTACCCAGCTACAGCCTCACTGAGGTCTGATCAGCCAGAGTAATTACCATCCATGTTCCGTAGGCCTTTTAATAATTGTCAGTAGAAAGCTTTGTTTTTGACCAGAGTTGTTTGTTTTTGTCTTTGTTCCAGATATGTGGTTCATAGAGACCGATTACTGCCTCTCCATGCTCAGTTTTTACTCTGGGGACAGTAAACAAATCTGCCCCAGGTGACTTGAGGGATCAGGACAGATCATAATGTAGCAGCAGTGGCCCTAAAACATTCAGCTCTTTCTAAGCCTATAGTAATAGTTTAAAATTAAAACCGACTAAAACAGGAGTAATTAGTGGCTCTGTCTGCATTTAAATTATTTTCAGCTGCAAATTAATACACATTAGGCATGCTAGTGAGACTTTACAGCAGCAGGATGATGTATGTGGACCTGAAAATAATGTTGTGCTAATGTTTATGGAAATGAAGGAACATGTCATCCAGTGCACACAGTTGTGTTTTCATAGTTTTTGGCCAATCACGAGGCTCCATGGCACAGAGAAATGTGTCATCAGGCAAAACTTATTAGTGGGATCAGTTCATTGTTGGTTTTGGTCTTTTCATGGAATTTGTTGACAATAAGAAAAATAGACTACCACCAGCCTTATCCTTTCAGCTATAAAGCATTGAGATGTTAAGAAGGGATTCATACGTGCATCTGTCCAAGTAATTAAACACTGCAGTCTGAGCTGTCCCAGACTGCAGTGAAGGTTTTCATGCTCTTGGCACAGTGTTTCCATGACTCAGCCTCCTAGACTGAGAGACTCCAGACACTATCAGCCAGGGCTGCAGAAAGGAGGTGGTGTTACTCTGCTCACTGTTGTGCCGACCAATAAGTGAATATTTCCACTGAGCCCAACTGTGCTTGGGGCAGCAAGTTTTAATCATGCAGAAAAGGAAAAAAAAATCAGGTTATATCTCAACAATCTGTTTTCCTTTTGACTTGTCATGGTTGGGAAATTACAGATATATTAATGATGACTGTATTCCACTCACATAAGGTCCTGCTTTTGGCTTACACTTACAGGTACTCTGTGCAACAGTCAGAACCACTGGATGTCACCAGAGCACCAGCAGCATAGATCAAAACAAACAGGCATGTTGGCCTCATTTCCCCTAGTCCCTTCAAGTTCATTTACACTCAGAAAGGTTGTGTACACAAGTCAACAACCAGTAATCTAGCCACAACCATTAGCCCCCATTAGCAATGCCAAATACACCATTTCCACAGTCTCTTGGACTGGAGTTGACCCATGTGTAGAAACAGACCCACAAAGACCGGAGCAGAAAAGACACGAGCAGAGAAAACCCTCAAAACCACCGCACCCCACCGTGGGACCGCAGCCCCACCTCAGGACCGCTACCCCACCGTGGGACCGCAGCCCCTTTTCAGGACCGCGACCCCATCTCAGAAACGCGGCCTAAAAACTCCTGACTGATACTGATTATCACCAGACCAAAAGACTAGTTTCAGTATTTAACGGACTATTAATAGTCAAATTGCACATTTGTAAATACAACTTTATAGATGTATGTAACTGCCTCATGCCGACTTTATCTGGCCTGTCTGCCACTCTTTCTCTCCCTCTCTCTCTCTCTCTCTCTCTCTCTCTCTCTCTCTCTCTCTCTCTCTCTCGCTCTTTCTTGCTCTCTCTCTCTCTCTCTCCCTCTCTCCCCCCAACCGGTCAAGGCGGACAGCTGCTTTTCTCAGAGTCTTGGGTCCGCTCGGAGTTTCTTCCCATGAGGGAGTTTTTCCCCGCCACTGTTGCTTCTGCTTGCTCTGGGAAGGGTTCTGTTGGGTTCTATCTTTTCTTGTGAAAGTGCTTCGAAATGTCTGTAGATGTGATTAAGCGCTTTACAAATTAAAGTTGATTGATTGATTGA
>OMNN01000178.1:0-25452 GCA_900302755.1 Chromis chromis | reverse complement strand
GTTGCACCAAAAAAATTGTTTCAATTTATTCACTGACCCATACTGCTGCAGGCAAGTCTTCCTATGAGACCAGTGTTACTTCAGATACAAACCACAGTGATCATTCTATACCTTAAATCTCTTGTAATGAATGCAGGTTAGTATCCACACATGAACCGACCACTCATCTCTTTCAGGCCTTGATATATTAGCCTGTACATAAAATGGAATTAATTAAGACACAAGTGGAATGCAGGACATTCTAATCCACCTTAATAATTATTTTTTCTCTTTCGGAGGCAGCCAAAGAATTCCTAACTGTCCAGAACTGATAATGAAAATCATTTAAGCAGTAACTGGCCACATTTTATTGAATTCCATGCAAATTAGATTTTCTTATCTTTCCCCGGCATGGCACCAGGCAGGTAATTGGCATTTAAGCTGCAGCACAAATACACACACAGACACATAGACACACTTTCTCACACACACAGCTGTGTTTCTAATGTCCACCAGATGGCAGAATCAACCTTATTTAGACCATTTGGAATGGATGTTCCATTATTTTTCTGGTAAACTTATGCATAATCTTTAATGGAGAGATATTAGGGTGGCCATATTTGAATTATATATTTGAGTGTTAATCTCATGCACCATTTACTGAATGTCAAATTTAGCTTTTGCTCTATTGTAACATACCAAATATACACTTTTTAACAGTTTTACCACCATCCCAGCTCTGCCATTATATTGATCAAGTGCCCGATGTCAAGCATATTTAATCTTTTTTGCTCCAGTCTGTGAAAGTTACGTTGACTTTGGGTTAATGCAGTTGAAAACACAGATTATTAGCATTCAAAAGCTCTACAGAAAGGAATGGTGCATTCATGCTGTGTTGTACTGAAAATCTAAACAACAACAGGATACTTAGTAAAATAGTCAGCACTCATATAAAACAGTGATTTATGTTCCTATAAAGTTACATATTTATTACCATAGTGGAATCTTTAACCCTGTGCCAAGGAATCCTCAGGGACACATTCAGCCTGCATTCATCTGAAATGCCTATAAAAGACAGTTTCTCCATATGGACAGTATTTTGTGCAATACTTTGCTATGATATTGTTATATATACAATTTAAAATGAAATCACTGTGTTCTTGTCTATATGTTGAAATTTGACATATTTATATTGAACATGTTTAAGTGTATTCAAAACTTTAATTGCACAAATCCCATCAAATACTGTACATGATGCGGTTACCCATACTACTTTAACTCTGTAAACTCTCTTGAATTGAGTTTGTGGATCAAAAAAAATTGTGAAAAATCCCAAATCAAAATCTACTGAACTTCTACAGGCTGAGTTCAAATTATTTATAAAACTTTATTTTCTTCTTTTCAATTTGACTGCTGTTTCTCTTGGAAAACGTCCAAGCGATAAACCCAAAACCACAAACATGGTACATACATCAAACAGCACACAGCGCCATCTACATCATCGAAAAAATACACAGTCTACAGTGGAACAAAGCTCAAAAATGATGAGAATAATTGTAATGCGGGATATATCCACAAGACTGTCCATGTAGCTCGAGATTTAACAGGAGAGAAAGAAATGCAAAATGAAAAGAAGAAGAAGAAGAAGAAATTAGGGAATATTTTGAATACTGTAATGTGTATCGGACAAACACAAAAGTACACGATAGATTCTTCTTTGATTTCCAGTTGCTCTGTGTCCTTTTTCAACTGGTACTTCTGGTCACATGGGACTTCTGCTCAGACTGAGTATTACACATAAATCCTCTGGGTCATGCAAAGAGGTTACATTCAATTGGGGGGAGTGCCAGAGAAACAATAACAAAATAGAATTATGATAGAGAAAATAAATTTTATATATTCTGTATACACAGTTTGTTTCCTATTTGGCTTAAACATCTGCTAAGCAAAGCGATTCATTCCTGAGGTGCAAGGCTGTTTTGAACGATTATCTTTCGTGTGTAGCTAAGAGAGGATGCACAGTGAAAATCTTGACCAGAAAATCCAAAGTCAGACAAAGAACAAACTGACACAACTAAACATCGTACAATTCTAAATGTGGCCCAGCAGCTGGGGAGTCTGTGCAAGTATTCAAAGCCTGCAACCTACTGTATCTGTCAACTTCAGCTGCTGGCACGCTCATGTCGTCACAGATACAATGCTCATTCTAACACAGTGTCATGATGCAGCTACAGGAACGAACGGATGGACAGGCAGTGTAGCCCCTCAGCGAGCGAGGGATCTTCTTCGCACATTCTTGAGCAAATCACGAGAACAAAAATCCACTGACCGTACCTACTGGTGTGAATGGTGTGCAGAAACAACAACAGAACCCAAAGTAACAACAACTGTCAGTAGAATAATGAGAGGTAGCATTGATGAGAGGAACAGAAGGACCTGAGAGGACAAGCAGGCAGCGCTGGGTAAATGCTGAGATTTGCATTTCTGTATACAAACAGAAGACGAATAGCCCTGTGAGAGCGAGAGAGGTGCACAAACTCCCCTCCTTTCAGCTGGTGAACAAATCAGAACAAATACAAACATCTGAAAACTCGTGTACCGTGTGCTGATGTGTGTGCTGTGAGCAAAGAGAGCAAAGAGAGACGCTCTGCCGTTAGGTTAGTGTATATGGATGAAGTAGCTGACTGTAACTCTCCAGAGCGATGACTCAGATTATGTTAAGAGCAAAAAGCAAAACTCTTCATTATAGCTTCTTTTTCGTCAAAGGGCGAGATCAGTGTCACTATCAAAATACTGATAACCCATTTACAAAGAAGAAAATATAAAATAAAAACATTCAACTCCTAAAATAACTTCATACAGTAGATTTCTTTTTTTCTTTTTTTTTTTTTTAAATCTGTATTAAATCAATTGGAAATGCATGCACAATGTATATGGACATTACTTCTTCTTTTCTTTTTCACAATACTGTAACATTGTAGGTTTTGCATTAAACCCAGTCTGTTTTACAAACACTTATGGACACAAATAGAACTAAAAGAAGTCACTGACATGCATGCTGTCATGCTGAAAAAAAAAAAAAAATCACAACCATTATTAACATTTCACATTATAAAAATATGAAAAAAAAAAGAGAAATGAATGGAATTGAACCATGTCAATGCAAGTGGGGCAAGTTGGGAGGCAGGGTTCGTTTGGTGTTATCGCGGGTCAAAAAAGTCAAGGGTCAGGACTGTTGGCCGCCCCACTGGCTCTCTACGGGCCGCCGCAGAAGCTCCTCTACATGCCTCGCCACGTCCATGGTGTCATCTAGGTCAAAGTCTCCGTCCGTATCCAACATAGAGTCACTCCTGCCGCAGGACACAGAGAGGAGTCACCCACACTCAGACAAGCTGGCAGCAACAACAACAAAACAGCAACAGTAAAATGCGCACACACAATCACACAGAGCAGCTCATGCATTCAAACTCACATAGGTGGGTATATGCCATAGGGATGAGGGTGATTGACAGGTGCTGGAGAGGCACCTTGATCCATATAGGTCGGATTCCCGCTTGCTGGGTCTGGATTGGCTGTTGCAAACCTGCACACACACACACACACATAAAACCAAGATAAAAACCTATGAGCCTATGTTCAGCAGTTGCCTAAGCAACTATACTCAGCGTGTTTTCCAGGCCCTGCTGCATCATTATGGCTATTCTCTCTACTGCGGGTGAACCAACTGTGGAGATAGGCAGGGAGCGCGGCTGGCTAACTAACAAGCCTAACTCTAATGATGAGTGGAAGACAAGCTCGCGCAGGAACCCAGGCCATCCTTAATTGGCCTCCTCTAACTGTAACAGCTAACTAATAGCTGATCTGAATTCAGGCTCCAGTATTCAGTGATTAACTCTAAATGTTGCTTCAGGGGGGAAAAAAAACTGCTGGGTGGATGGCAGAGAAGAAAGAGAAAGGAGAGAGAGCAGGGATGGAAGAACAGGAGGAGAGGGAAGGGAAAGCTGGATACTTACTCAGGCACCACTTGTTTGATCTGCGGCTTCACGTAACCGCCCACTGCTTTAGCTTTAAAACAAGCAAGCACAGGGAGGCAGAATAACTAACAGCCTGGAGCAGTCATCATTCAGAAATTGAGACGTCTCTATAGGATTTGCTTTGCAGCTGTGACATTAAATTTTGAAAGTGATGAGAGGCTGTGCAAATAGAACTTTACTTACAGAGGGGCGGGGTGTAATATTTGGAGAAAACCTCATCCTTGGGTCTGTCAGGGTAGAGGAACAGGAGGTGATTGAGATCGCTGATGCGGTCGGCCAGGGAGCGAATGGAGAAGTCTTTGGTTGTGTAGGGCATGAGGTTCCAAACCATTCTCTCACCTGGAAAAACACAGCACCCACAGGGCGACATCAGCAATAACAGTAAAATGAATTTGCTCTGCCATCCCATCGGATGCTGTTGTTACACACTAAACTACCTTAGATCATAAGCAAAAATAAAGTACTTTAACTGAAAATGTTGACCTTCTATCTTTATCCTTTAAAGTAATAGGGTGATACTGTAGCAGCATCAGTAGCATTCACTTAAAGGTATGACTGTATCCACCTGATGGATGTAAGGAGTAAGTCTCTCTTAACTCCTGAGGGCAATATCTGATGCTTTAGCTGCTAAATGCTCCATTATGTTCAGCCATCTAGTCACTAAAAGTAACTGATGATGAGCTGATGGAGCAAAGTGGGCTTTTAGAGCTTTTTCACTAAAAAAAACAGCAACAAATGACACCAAATCTGTGTAAAGGATCCAAAGCTGTTGGGCTGCAGCCAGAACATTAAACAATGAGCTGAAAGTCACTATTAGGCTCAATGAAACACAGTGGAGCTGCCAATTCTGGTGATAATTCTCTGTCGGTTCATCAGTCCAAGTGACAGTTTCCACATTGCTTAACACTGTCATTTGATACATTTTCCTAATTTTCACCAGCCCCACTTATGTCACTGTCAACAGATAGTACCAGCACATGAAGGAACACAAGCTGATGGGCTGGTGAAATAACATCTGTCAAGCTCTTGAAGACCTAAATTTCTGGGACATTTCTGCACCACCAAGGACTAAAGCTGAGCAGATGATCACAGTTTATCAGGTGAAAATCAACTAGATGTATTGGATGCCCAACATTCCTCTGTGTCTTATGTGTGTATGAGGACGTTTGTCTGGTCAAAAAGGTTGATGGAGGTTTGACTTGAGCGTGAAGATAACAGGAATCTTGAATTCTCTCCATCTTCCCTGCCCTGATTTGTGCAAATTTTAATTTTAAAGTCAGAAAATCATCTTTCCTTTGGTGTTTTTGGCATTATACCTGCTTTGTTAGGGTTTTCTGCCACCCAGGCAATCGTGATTCCTCCAATCTCAGAGTCACTAAAGCGCAGAAGGAAGGTACCGTTGGGTTTGGACATCAGCATGTCTTGAGCCTGCTGCTTGTTTACAAATCCCAAGATGGCTCTACAAGGAGAAGGGAGATATATAGAATGAGAGAGTGCATTTCCTCACCACCACTGCTCTTCATTTGTATCCTAGTTTACTGGCAGGAGTAGGTTGCCATGGAAAATCCTGAAAGTGAACCATTGCTTGAATTGTCAAGATTGACAAAATAGGGACAGGAAACCATATTAATGGAACATGCAGTCCAGCTGTCAAATGAGAGGTACTTTTATTTTTCTGTTCCACCGCATTTTTTTTTAGCCAAGATCAAAAGTGACAAAACAACAACAACAAACCCTCAGCAGCTTCCTTACCCGTCATTCCAGTGTGGTTTGAGATGCTTTTTTGTGAGTTCCATCACACCATCAAACCACTGCCAAAATGTGAAGTTCCTCCCTGGCAAGCTTTCCTATAGAGGAACACGGGTTGGGGGAAAATATATATATATATTTTAAAAAGCACACAGGATTCAAACAGACATGTACACCCTTTAAAAAGCTTTTTAGATTCTCTCATTTCCATCCAGTCCATAAACATACAGAAGAGCATTTTCTCAGCCATCCTTGTTGTGTTTATAATATAACCCATGTGCAGCTGCATGTGTATATGTTGTGTGTCTAGGTAAAGCTGTATGTGCGGAACATATACACACACATTGGTGAGGTGGCTGAAACTTAATGTTCCTGTAATCTAATAAGACTGATGGTGTGTGGTGGATGTGAGTGCATTTTCTGCCTTCAGCAGCTGCTTTGAGCCAGAAAATGAGGCCGCCAGCCTTTTTCTGTGTGGACAAACAGGCCCATTAAAATGAAGACCTGGCTACCAATGAGGCGTTCTCACTCAAGTCGACCACAGAACAGGGCTGTAGAGACCCTGCAAATGGAGCAAGAAATATTTCTATGTATGATAACATTGTAATAGTAAATCCTTCCGTGGAGAACAAGCTTGCGGTTGAAATATGTCACCGAAATTGGCCTGCGGGCTTTTTAAAAGTGGATGGGGGAGAAAAGCATCTCTAAGTGCAGCATGATAGAAATCCATACTATAAAACTGCTGAAAACAGATAAACAGAATTCTATCAACTGTGTGTTTGTTTTCATCGAGACAGGGAGGATCCAGAGGAAGGAGACAGCCGCTAACCCTATTAAACTGTGACCAGGTCATCGTCATGCTCCGGTAGTCGTCGGGGTTGTTGCTGGAACTGCTGAAGGCCTTTTGAGCCAGGAAGACCAGGTTCTCCTCAGACAGGCCTCGGTTACTCTGCACCTCTGCCTTGTACTTCATGTTGATGGCATCACAAAGCTGAGGCCAAAGAACTTTGTCTGGCACGAGGAAAGGCACCCGTCCCTGCAGACACAGAGGAGGATTTACACTAGTTTGACGAAATGAACAGAATGCAAAACATGATCATAGATAAAACGTGCAAACATGAACACATGAGCACAGATATTTTTTAAAGATGCTGTATTTTCGTGTATAACATCATTGCCTCTGCATAAATTTAACATATTTCATGAAATTATTCTAAAAAAATCAATCAGTTACCATGTAGACAAAATACATGGTGTACAAATGCATCAATCTTCTTAGAAAATTCACTTTAAACCTAAATGCATATGTAACATTAAGGGCAACAATTTTCATGATTAATTAAAAAAACGAAAACTTTTTTTTTTACTGATATTACTGTTTAGTCCGCAGAATATCAGAAAACAATAAGAATCTCCCATTGTAGTTTTTTTGGTGGGTACCAGCATTATTCCTATGTGCTCAAACACATGCACCTTTCTGTAAGGGTTAACTCCAAGCTTTGATATAGTAGCTGTGTTTTAGGTGCGTCTTTGTGTGTCCAATGGTCAGTTCATACATTAATATTAAAGGTTTATAATTTAGGTGTTTCTGTAACGTTAAAAACACAGGCTCAATCAAGCGTTTAACCATCTCTAAATACAATTTCTTAACACAGATACACACTCGCAAATATTTACTCACCGGCTCTGCAAAAGCATTGTCCCATAGCACGGTTGCTGTGGCGTTATTGTCTTGGCTACCGTGAACTATCACCACTACGGGGAGCGATAGCGTCTGTTTAGAGAAAGAATGAAGGCCTTCAGTAGTAGAACGCTGTAATAATAAATTACACATGTACTACAAAAAAAATACAACTTTTATTGTATTTCTACAGATTTAGTGTAAAGAAAGGTTTTTAAGCAGCATTCTAAACCACATGGGAAAAAGAGAGATGGCGGCTGGAAACAAGTGAAAAGGAACAAATATTCAAGGTTTTGTGAGAGTAAACACAATCCTACTATTGCATGAGTAAGAATGGATAGTATCTTTGTGTATTAAGGTTGATGTAATCTTTTCCCACAACTTTTCTGCCTGCACCGTCTTACCTTCACTTGAAACACAAGCTCATTGCTTCCAACACTAAACTGGGACTCGAACAGAATGGTGAACTTCTCTTCCGTGACAGATTCGGCTCCTCGCCTGTCCGATCGCTTGATCCTTTTTAAAGACTAAATGAAAGATAACACATGTAAGAATATACTGTATGCATTGTGTATGCAGTTAGGCTCTCAGTGTATACATCATATACATATACATGCATGAATAATTCACTTGCAGTCACTATAGACTATAAATAATGCATGGTGGGCTCTTTGAATTATTTCTAACAAAATTTGTGGTGTAGAAAGGTTCTCTACTGAAGCCGCAGAATGATTCTGTGAAGCATTGCTGAGTTGCTGTGGGTTTGTGTGCAGTACATACTAAGCTATATAACAATAAAGGATGCAGTGCAACTCTACACTGATGCTTCTAAATCTTACAGGTTCCCAGTAGAGTTCACTATGCTGGTTTTTTCACCCCTTGGAAACATATCATTGGAAAAAACATTCCCATAATGCTGAACATAAGGATTGGCAATTACCTCACTTACATTCCTGGGTGAACAGCTCTCTAGAGTAGACCCATAAACAACATCTAAGTCAGTTTAGTTGCCCCTTGTCCCTATTTGCCCAAAACAGGGCAAATAAGGACAAGACTGAAATGTGCAGATGGATGCTTTATTATAAGTTCAGATGAACTGCTCAGGCACTTTACGCAATGCAAGAGGAATAGAAATGATTTTGCTTTCTGCTAATAATAAAATAATCTGCTCTTCTAGACCATAAGGCCCCACTCACCATGTTTCTGAAGTGGGCGCTGAGTGTGCCTGTAGTCTGGTGGTACTCCATCACACAGTTATTGTTCAAAATCTCCCCGCTGCTGTCACTGAAGGAGAGAGACAAGGAGCGAGTCAATTAGCTCTACTGCCTGCTGTGACACACTTGAAAGCTGAGAATGATCTATATTCTTCTCTGAGCATATGCTTTTTTTACAACATTATGCTTGTTTAGACAGCATGAGCTACAGAGTGCAAAGCATGCTGAGTGAAGGAATAACGTCCGTACTCATTTTCTGTATAATTTGGGGGTTTAACGATGAACATTTACATCTTCTCTAGATGAGAAACACCAACCAGATGTGCCTTGGCGAGTGGTTTCGATAAGACACAGCAGATTATAGCTGAGCTGTTGAATTGCCCACCATTTTCCCACTAGCTGCCTGGCTGACCTAGAGTCTTGGAAGGTTTCTATTAGTCAGGAGGAATGTGGAACGAGGCTGTGGAACAGGCTAAATGTGGATTCTGTATCCACACCATAGATTCCTCTGAGGCATTGTTCAAGTTCCAGCCATGTCTCTGTGGTGAGGTCTGGAAACACACTAGGCTAGAGTTCATCCTGGGATTCAGTAATCCCCGTAGAAAGCTAAAACTCCTTATCTTAATGGCGCCATGGGAGCTCACTGTAGTGTCCACGCTAAAGGAAGTGGTAAATACTTTAAAAATGTGCACACAGAAACAAAAAAAGAGGAAACAGATGGATGACACATTGCTGCTACAATGGCACAGCAATGCTTCAAATTTGATTTTCAGTTTCAAAACAAAAAGAAAATAAACATGTCAAAAAGCAGGAGAAGTCAAAAACCTCCAGAAAATCCAAAATGTGATTGTTTCATGCTTTTACGTCCTCTGTGATGCAAACCATGCACTTGACTTACTTCCTTGTGTTCTCGTTTTTCAGCAGGGCCTTGGCTTGCTGTTCACTAATGATGGTGGCTTTGACCTGCGGAGGGTTCATGTGCACGTTTAACTTCCCGCCCACTAGAAGGCGCACTGTGGCGGCAAACTTGGTTTGGGTTTTCAGCACCTGTGGAGGCTGTTTCTCAATGATGAAGGTGCTGTGGATACAAAAGAGGAGTCAGAGTGAAAAACAGAACAAACGCCAGTTGATTGGGCATCTCGCTTTAAGTGCGAATCACGCAATGCAATATGTTTGGTAAAAGCTTAGCCCATTAGCCTGCTTCTGTTGACACATCTTATGAAATATAGTTAAAAACATGTAAAAGAGTGAGAGTGGTTGATTGAAGGTGAACCCATGAACACATTTTTAGATCAAGGTTTTGTTATGTGTTCTACCAGCATGGCAATAAAACTTTAAAAAGCTATTTTTTTCTTTAAAGGACACCATAAAAGCTTATTTGAATCCTTTCTTTCAGTATATGTCAATGCCACGCATCAAATCAGTATGTATGTAATAGTCACATTTGCCCATGGGGAATTTGCATTTGCCAAGACCTGTAAATCTTACAAAGAATCTGACAAATTAATCTAAGGTATTAAAAAACAAAACACAATCTAAATATGTCAATGGCTAATGAAGCTGACATGATATAGTGTGGTACGTGCTGGAAATAGTACTGTTACAGTTGTCTGGACAAATACAATTGCACAAATCATGGCAGATGAGTAAGTTTACTGCTGTCTTCAGCGACATTGAGTTAACAACAATATGTGCAGGCCACACTGAAATAATTGCTTAGGAACTAGTTTGTGTTTTGCAGGACAAGTCAACTCAGTGTGCACAGAACTAATGTAAAAGCCACTTGCATGTACACCATTACCAAAGGGTCCAAAAAATAAATAAATAAAATGTAAAAAAAATAAAAAAAATAAAAAGGCTTTCTATGTTATTGGTCTTCTTTTTTGTTTTTCAAATGACATCACTACTTCTAACATGTAGCTGTGCTGTAGCTACTTGAGTCACAATGCAGCATTAATATTTAAATAAACCTTGGGCCTCTACAAGGGATGAATCTTAATTAAAACGAGGGTTGGAAACTGATGTGAACACAGAATAGAGCTCGTGACCCTGTTTAAACATACAAAAGATTGCACAAGAGCTTTATGAGGTCGAACATGCTTTCAACATGTGCATTAGGCTATAAGTAGACACACATAATGCGTTTGGTGTGAAATGCTGCAAACGCTTTGTTGATATAGAACTCCACGGGGTTCCTTGAAGCTCTACTGACCTGCAGTGGTGGAGAACATTAGCCTTTGAAAATGACTTTAATTGTAATCATGCACAACTAATGGGAGGTCACATTAGTAATCACTGATCAGTAAACCAACACGGTTAACAATTACTTTGTTCTGAAACTGCTGGTCGGCTTCTCTGTCTGGATGTTTTCTGATTTCCGCATTAACACAAAAGAGAGCAGTAAGACAACGGCACACAAAGCCTAATGATTAATCCTGTAGGCTCAGAGGGAGCTTAGAGACAAACGCATACTGTTGTTATGAGCCCTTTTAAGCCCTCTGGTTTGTAGCTGAACTAAATGGTGATGAAAAGACGACAGTCTTCCACTCACGCTGTGAAACCTCCCAACGCTTCAGGGGAATATGGAGAGGATGTTGTTGAGGAAACATGACCTGTGTTTGTACTGTGCGTGAAAGCTTGTCTGGTTATAGGCTTGTGTGTGGCCAATCAGAAAATGCTGCGACAATGACATGACTTCTCAGTGTGTTAAGGGTCCCTGCAGAGACAATGCTCTAGAAAAAGTGGGAGAGGATGCTGTCAGAAACCTTTAGAATACTTCTTGTTCAGAAATGCTGGAGGGCTAAAAGACTGTACCTTTAGGGCCTAAAATAATGGACGAAAACAAGTGGCATGTGCCCTTGTTTTCATTTAAGCTTGCTCTCTCTGCAGATTTCTTTAAGTGCATTTAACTTCCATCCTTTGTCTCTGCACAAATCTACTTTTCCACATCAGGACTCATTCTCCCCTCCTCTGTCTATGCTTTATTCTGCATTGATGACATTTGAATGACAGCTAGATGATGAAATGTGATAAATGTCGTCTCTAACTGACCTGAGGGACTCACCAAACCACTGACTCCTCCACCAAAACAATCTTTTGTCTTAATTAGATAAACCTTCATCATAAATATAATGTCATTTTCTAATTTTCATAAAAATCAACCCCCATTTTTGATATGGTTTATGCAGTAGCCAAATGAATGGACTTAGAATCAGTAATTATCCGTCTATACTAGTTTTCATCATTGAGGGCAGAGTCAGACAAAATGTCCAGAATGGAAAATCCCGTGAAAGCAGAACATGGTTCTTATATTATTTTTGAATGACTTCAATTAAAAACAACTCAAGTTTGTTTGGCAGCTCAGCAAACAGATAACCGAGTTGCTGCTCTGTCCTGGAAATCTTAAACTTAACTTTTACAAGGCTCGGCCTACAACAAGAATGTTCCAACTTTAGCAGATGTTCCTTATTACAAACACAGTAAGTAGTGAAAGAAGAGGACACAAACAAACTTCCACAAGCATTTCTCACGTGGGATGAATCATTAGCAGGATAAATTTGAATGCCTGACTAATTTCATTTTAGAAATAGATGATATCTTTCACTCTGCTGACCACAAAACCAAGTTAGGTTGTGTAAGGACGACTTGCTTGCGTAAAGGCCAAAAATGAGTGCAGGAAAGGGCGATTCCTTAACGTACATAACACACTCACCCACTTCCAAGGATGTAGGAGCTGATATACTTGTATGGACACGATATTGATCTACATTTATGAAATTAAATCAGCTTTTTTTTAGTCCAGATTCAGCCTTTAGAAGCGTAGAGGAACTTCAAACAAACACCCACCTTGTGACCAATGCTGAGATGATATCTGTGATTGTGCCGTTGAGTTCGTTGAGGAGCTCTTCAATGGGACCAGGGATGGGCAGCTGTTGTCTGAGGTGCTCTGCCCTTCGAATCTGCTGCCTGTTTTGCCAAATAGTTTCTGCCAGCTTCTCACACCTGACATCCACCCACACAAAAACATACATCAGCAAAGCATAAGCATGGACATGGTCAGAAGTGCTGTGTTTTGTTTCAACATTGCTTGCTCAAACTTGCACTGTGTGAAGAACTGGATAAAAGGGGTTTTGTTGCACCAAAAGGGCAAAGAGATCTTTATCAGCCTGAAAATAAGCGATTAGGCACCAAAGAGCGAGACATGTCAGCCTATGTCTCTCTTACTAGGAGCCAATAAACTTTGGAAATAAACCCAGTGGTAGTCCATTGCAGGCTTGTAAACCTGTGACCCTTTGCTTTGTCAGGGGGAGTCTGGTAGCTGTGATCTTGGTGGGTGGTGGAGGAAAAAGCTCACCAGGACTGAAGGATGTCCAGGCCTCCCTCTGGCGGGCCCCCGTTGCCTGCCAGCTGCTGCCGTCTCTTCCACTGGATCAGCTCGTCATCCAGAATGATGGTCTGCTGCTTCCTCAACAGCTGCAGTGTTTTTTGGTGCTTCTCTGCCAGGTCCTGCAGATAAGACACACGCATCAGAGACATTGTTCATTTCTTTTCGTGTAACCTGGGAATCACACATTGGCATTTGTGCATATGAATAAAATTAAATGTGTTTTCCGGAGTGTGTCTCTCTCACCAGTCGGTATTTCTGTAGTGTGTTGGCCTCTCTGGTCAGCCATGCCTCCACAGTGGCTCTCTTGCTGAGGAGGGCGGGCTCCCGGAGCTGACGGTCAGCAGGGGGCAGCGTGGCCAGGCTGGTTAGCTGAGCTGAGGAGGGGGTCGGGACAAGTTAGAGACAGAGAGGAGGTAAAAATCTCTAATATTATCCCCCCGTGGAATATTAATTCTCTTAAGAGAACCTCCTCTAATATAGCATGGGAATTATAAGAGGTAGATGTAAATTACACAACGTGCTGCATGTCAGAAGTTGCAAGAAACTCCAGCTGTTTGTTTTTCATTGCTAATCTACAGAACTCAGCATGAACTTTCCCAAAGCTGTCAAAGTATGAGAAATGATCTTCTAATATGCAGTTTCAACATTCAAAAATATGGCATAGACTTGATATTCAAACCATTTAAAGCAGTGGTTCTCAACTGGTCCAGCCTCAGGACCCACTATGTCTCTATTAATAATGGTTGCAACCCAAATTTTTTGAAGTTTGCTGTTCCTGTTAACAAATTAAGGTTTATTTGGGTGCAGTCTCAATGCATTTTGATACAGCTTGGGAAAAATTTGGGTAATTTTTTGCTCATTTTGGTATATTTGGGGCACGTTTTACCATAAATTTCTCCAATAAGCTGGCAGAGCCAAATCTAGAGGTTAATAGTGGACAACTACTGGTGTCACCACCACTAAATATTGAAAAGCAAACTATGTCATAAGAAACACGTCCTTTAAAATAAAAGACTTTATACCACTACGTTTTTTTTTTTGTTGCTTCTGCGACCCTCTAAAAATGGCTTCACGACCCACTTTTGGGTCCCGACCCACCAGTTGAGAACCACTGATTTAAAGTGTTATAAGTTGCACTGAAACTCAACCTTCAAGAAAAGTCTGACTTAGAGGTTCAACTAAGAATTATTTTCTTATATATTTATATTTCAGTTGTATTTTCTGGCAATCACTCAATCACTTAGTTTACTAAATGTCCAGTTCACATCTTCATATTGCTGGTTTTATCTAACTAAGAATGATATACTGTATAATGATAAATGAGTTTTAACAACAATTAAATAACTAAAAAGCAATTTTATGTCATATAATTTTAAGGTAATAAGCCATCTGTTTTAACACAACATCCACTCATTACCAGATCGCATTCTAGTCAGTCAAAACATCACGTCTCGCATTATTTTAGAGCAGCAATAACAACATTTTCTCACCCTGGATGCGGAGGCTCTCCTGGTACTGGATGATGAAGTACTCCTGGTTGTGCTGGAGCTTGCGCAGGTCATTCTCAGTGTCCTGGGTCAGCAGGCGAAGCTCCTCGAAAGCCTGGTTGATCTGTTGGTATTTCTGAGACATGCTGTCCATCATCCCGCCCACCGGAGAGCTCGACTGTCAATTACAACATGTGATTGAGAGAGAGATGGATGAAATACTGGCGAACAGGAATTGGCAAAGTTGGTTTTCATTGGATAGTACGCGGCCTGTATACCGTCTGTCATTGGATTGTTTATGAGCGTTGTTAAAGGAAATAGCTGGTTGGTTCCTCAGGGGACAGAGCAGGGATATGAAATTAAGCTGGACGTGATGCATTGACCCCTGCGTGTGGCAGTTGGGTTATTGGACAGTAAAAAGCTCCAGAGACCAGAAGCTAAATGGCAACACTGCAAATTGAGAAGGAAGAAAAGCATTTGCATACGGAGGCAGACTGCACGGTCACTTAAAGGCCTGAATGAGTGCACTATGGGGGCTAAAGGTTCAGACTAAACAGGGTGAAATTCAATCAGTCCAAATATGCATTCCCCTAATAGAAAAGGCATGTTGTGACTGAAAATCAATTCACCACAGGAGTTGCTGAGAGTCAGATGTTTTACGCACTGCTGGCTTCATGGTTCCATAACTCTGCATTTTATCAACTGTAAAATATTTGACTTCCCTCCATGCTGCAGTGGAGAAATACTAAAGGTTTGCTTTTACAAGGCCATTTTTCCAGCATGACTGAGTAGGTTTGAGTGTTTGTAAGGTATCACATTTGTAATAATGCATGGGAATCTGCAGACCTCCGCAGAATAAATAGAGGAAACAGAGAGCAGTTACCCAATTACCCAATCTCTGAATCAGCCGCCATTATGTAGTTTGAGCTTCTGTTTGTGTTTGCAGGTTCGGTGCGGGCTATGAATAATGCACGGAGGAGCCACAGGTGTGCACACAGGTGGCAGCTTGTGTATATATAATTTGCAGCACACGTGTGCGTCCTACTTACATTTGTAGCCTCTCTGACGAGCCTCTGCTCTGTGTAGAGGATGTGTTTGATACATCGGACCAACTCCAGAGGACAGCGGTCATACGTGCTCTGCAAGACAAGGAGCACATGAGCTGTGTTAAGGCCTGTTAGCGGCTGACGAGCGGAGCAACTGCTACACACAGGACTCACCAATTTAGTTGCATCAAAGAGACTTGGTAAGTTCTGGAGCCAGCGCTGCAGACCCACTAAAACCCATTAGCTTAATGAGACCCAGCATGACACACTTCATATGGAGACGTGACTCATTAGCATATGCACAGTTAAGTGGCTTACATATTACAGGGATATGTTCTCCACTGATAAGTAGTGTAACAAATTGCTGTTTCGCTTTCAGTCTGAAAGAGTCAGTTGGTGATATTCTATTGAATATCACAGACAAAGAACAGGGGATTGGTTGTTTATCTGCATGATTCTGACTTTTGAAGGAACCATGGGATCTCAAAGATAGCAGAAATCTAATACAAGGCATGCATAACACATTTAATACATCACTCTCAGCCACATGAATACATGTGCGCTCACAGCCACAGACGGGGAAAAACAGTGTGGCTGGAATTCAGGATTGCAGTTTGATTTTGTACAGCCAGCCCTGTTCCCCCCTGTTTCTGAGGCTGGTTTCAGGGAGGGGAGAAGACAAACAGAAGAATAGATCTGCGAGCAGGGCGTTCGATCATAAATAGCAGCACTGGCTGGCTACCAAGGCCCTCACTTGGGCTGCGCTCTTGTTTTCCCCACGGTGGATACAACCTGTTCTTGAAACATTTTGTGCAATGTGCGCTCTTTCTAAGAATTACAGCTGTGCCACACTGTAAACAATAGAAATGTTTCCCTAAAAACAAAGTCTGAGCAGGTGGAATTCAGAGTTTTATTCTGTCTTTTTCTAAATATTTCTCTGGGGTTGTTTTTCTCTTATTTGACGTCATGAACAATAGACACTTATGTACAAATACTTTTCATTTTCTATACCAAAAAGACATTTTCATGACAAAAAAATTCAAGCCCTGAAGTTTTACAGAGCAAGGGAAATTTCTCTATGAGTTTTCAAACTTTGACCCGACTGGCTCTCATTCACTTTCCCTCTAGTACTCAATCAAACAGACTGAACAAGACAAGTTGGCAGTTTCCAGTTTGCTGGTCAATGGCTGATGACCCAGTACTGATAAGTTACTGCACATTCTTTTATAAAAACAAACAAAAAAGCAACTCACTTTGAGCTGACTGGCGTAGTGTCCCAGTTTGATTTTAAGTAGGAAGCCATCCTCTCCAACCTGGTGCTCAGCCTTGTTCTGCAACTCCTGTATCAGACTGTCGAGCAGGCGTTTGGCCTTGAACTCCTCCTGTGGGTTCTCCAGGTCTATGGCATCCCTAACAACACACACACACACACATAAACACACATGCATGCACGCAAGACACAAACAAGAAATGTAGACACATGCATGAATTCACGCACATGGTTGAATAAACTCTAGGGTGTTGAAAAGAACAAACCAAAAGGAGGTTAGGGTTAAAAAAGGATCTGTCCAAATACGCTCTCACGGACAAACACACAACACAAACATTTGCTCAGGCATACGTGTGGGCATAACTGTACACTCACTCACCAGAGCTGGCCCTCTATCCACTGGGACAGATAATGTCGCACCTCGATGGGGAAGTGCTGACCGTAAAGTGACTGCATCTGGTGCAGAGCATCTCCCTGAAGCTGCTGGGCCTGGATCCACACTGCCATCTTCAACACCCTGAAGCTGAGAAAGGGGGCGGCTTATTGATTAGGGAGCAGGGAATGAAGCTTATTGAAAAAACTAAATCAACGGATGTGAATGGATCATTCAAGGTCACATCGCAAGAAGTAATTATGAAACTTTCACTTTCAGGTGGCAGTTTACTGAACCTTTCCCCTGGTTATAGAAAGAAGCTTAGCAACCATAATATAGCATGGCTGGTCTTTCAAGCCTTGGATTTCTGCAGATGTTGAAATGCTGATGTGCAGTAAGTTAATACACTTATATAAACCTTCCAATATGGAAACTACATTAAAGTTAGGAGGGCGGTGTGTTTTTAGCTTTTCGAAAAACACAAATGCAAGAGCAAAAGTACGAAGAATAGTAACTTTCAAGCATGACTGCAGATGTGCATTGAATAAAAATAAATGCTGCAAAGGGAGTTCATTCAAGGAAGTTTGTATTGGGGAAAAATGTATTTTAGAAGTATTAATTCAAGTCAGCTGGTTTATTCCTCTACTGAAAAGCACTTTGAGTCAATGTCTGTTGTTTAAATGTGCTATATTAAGGAATATTACTTGACTTGGTAACATGTTACAGATTATTGCTGCCTAAGCAGAGCGGGCTGCGTTCCTAACCTTTTCATGGGTGCAATGGAGCAGTAGCAGCGTGTTGGAGGACCTAAGGACGTGAGCGGAGACATGTGGTTTTAGTTGCGTTACAGCATGGGTTGTGGCAATGTCATTTAATACTTTAAACCATTTAAATAATTTTAAAATGTATTCTATTAGTCTGAAAGGCTAAAAATCTGTGTAATGTGTTCACTCCATCTGGTTCAGGCAGCTGAGTTCTGGTTGACTTGTAGTTACTTTAATGGACCAAGGAAACTTCCTTTAGGTAGCCTGCAGGTTAGGTCATGCCAGGTTCCCTTTTCCTTTTGGATAATCATTTTCTAGATGGATAAAGTAGTCAGTTGTATCATAGGCTTAGTCCTTAGACCTAGTATGACTCTTTATCAGAGTTGAGTCTTAAACGATTAAGTATTTCTGTGAGGGTACTTTCTATCTATCTATCTTTCTATCTATGAGTATCAGTCTACTCATAAAAGACAGATTCTAAGTTTTTTTTTCTTAGAACAATGCACATTTTACATTTTATGCTTAGACTTTTTCTACTTAGGACACATTTTTATCTATATTTGTTTTGTACTGCTCATATTTGTAAAGACTATGAATGGGAGCAACCACAACATAAGCAATTTCCCCTCAGGGATCAATAAAGTATTTCTGATTCTGATTCTAAAACAACTGCAGCTTTATATATATTGGGCAAAACACGTCTGAAGTGAGGTATTTCATATTTTAATCAGTGTCATAGTTGAAGATCTTCTTAAAAAACAGAGGCCTTTTGAGGTTCTGAAAAAAAATCCCCAGTACTTTATTTCTTTACTAAATTCACAATGAACACAAGCAAACTCACTGACACACCACAAAAAGCTTGCACAGTACAGATTTAGTTACACTTAATGTACAGTAAACTGATTTTTCTGTTTTCCTTGTACGGCTGCGGCTCCAAGTCACAGTGGTTGAGCCGCTCGTGTCTCTTTACTCTGGATACGTTGAGGCCTTAAACACAACTCCTCTGTGGAGGCAACAGCTCCACGCTGAGTGTTGTGTCTTGGCTGAGAGGGCTTTGTGTTGGGTCACTGCTGCTTATTTCCAGTTAACACACCCACTCACCCTTCTCAAAAGTGGCACAGTCACTGTCAGTAAAAGAGTGAGAGATATGAGTACGCGGGAAGTTTGTGGTGTAAGTGAGTGTTGCCGTGTGTGCATGTGTGTATTTGTAGGTGCTTGTGGTGTCAGTGGTTCTGTTTGATAGCGTGTGCATCTTCTATCAGTGTATCAGTAATTGACACACAGACTTACGCATAGCATCTTTACGTGAACACAACAATAAGGCAGAAAGGGAAGTTCATCCTCTGTATCACTCTGAATCTGACTCCCTTGTCATTTCATCTTTATTCCTCTCCAGCTCATTTCCTCAATCGTACCTTCGGTTTACAATCTCCACCATACCTACAAGGCATCCTCTGGGCTGCTGTTGAAAGATTTCCTTTACTTTTCTAAGTTTAGACCTTATTTCCTCTTTCAGAATAGATGCTTGTCAGTGATTGAAGCTTACAGTAATTTGAGACGGTGCACATGGTCAAAGGTACTGCATAAACAACAGGAAGCCGGTTCCCTGCACAAAAAGAAACTGCTTCATATTGCAGAGTATCCCATGACTTACACAAGTGACCTTCAGTCATCTGTCTAATGAGACACGAGCTTTCTGGGTAATAAATCAATTTAATGTAAAAATCTGATTTTTTTGTGTGAGTGTGTGCGTGTCATCTCACAAATCACCCAACACAGTTGGAGCCATATGCGTGCATGTTCACCTACGATGTGCATGTGGAGCTAGGTGAAATGAGCTCAGAAAGATAATTCCACTCCTTATGGAGGCCAGTAGACAGGATTAGTGTCTGTAGTCACTAATCCTGTCAGCGTATGCTAATGCTCCTGCACTCATATCACTCTGAATGTGCCCTGAACTTCAACCCTTGACCTTCCAGCTTGTTCTTATTCACTGGAGACTTCAGACGACAGTGCAGTTTTCAGAAAGCAGTCATATCCATGCTTCTAAAGTGGTAAACTGTTGTATGAGCAGCTCACCTTTCCATGGAACAAAAGCTTTGATTCATAAATCTGGATGGCCTCAGTAAATACTATTATATGCACTGTAATTTTTTAATGGATTTTTTCGCGTAGTGTTTGTATGTATGACGTCATATTTCATAGCTTTAAATACAGAACTTTAATGTGTTAATTTAAATAAAATATTAATTTTATTCTCTCCTACTGTCAACACGTTAATCACAATTTTGTATTGTGCCTTTCCCTATTGGAAAGAATCTATACTTTACTAAAGTACTTAATATTATCAAATCAATAACTTGATAGCTGTCAGGTTGGTTCCATTTCTGCTTCCTGCAACAATGAGGAGAGATTACACAATACTAATACTCTAGTATTTTGGCTCTATTCTATGAGTGAATCTTGTTTCTTCAGATTGTGTGTACAAAAGACAATGACATAAGAGGGTAGAATTACACAATATTTTCAAAAGACACATTTGTCAGACTTTCAAACGAGTAACCTACACATTGTTATCTGTGAGGGAATCAGCAGCTCTCAAACTATCAGCTGATTGGAGGAGGAACTGAACAGGAAGAGCACAAAACTTTCTGTGACACCCATTGTGGGTGTAGGACTTTGTTTCTGCACCATGCTGTATTATACAGACACACAAAATAAGTCCACACAGAACATGCTGGGAGTTGAAGCTTTAACACTATTTGTTGCTGCTGTGAAGAGACATTGGGACAAACTGGTGTCTGCTCATCTGCCTGCCTCTTAAACAGCTCTTTAAGAGAGGAGGCTCCATGTTTGCCCACCATTAGCGGCTCCATTCTCACCTCCAAGAGGGAAGTGAGATGCTTTCCAGCAGTTATGCCACTCTGACAGCAACATCCAAATGCCCTGACATGAACCTGACATATACTGTGAAACCTAACAGCTCTGTCTGTGTCATACTTCCATGTACAAGAAACTCTCAACACTGTAGCATGCTGCCTATTTTATCACTAATCTCACTGCAGATTTAAAAAAAAAAAAAAAAAAAAGTAAATCCACCTTACCTTCAGCTCTGTGTTACCATGTAACAGCAGGAAACTCTAAAGAGGAGCACCACAGACCTGAGAAGACAGAGAGAGACAGAGAATCAGAGAGAATGAAAGAAAGACAGAGAGAGAGACCGAAAGGAGGAAGTGAGTCAACCTTGGGTGCTTCTGAGGAAGCTATCTTTTTTTCACAAGGACCGGAGCATTAACAAAAAGCATGAGGGGATGAGAGAAGGGTGAAAGGGAAAGTCCACTGAACAGATTTCTCTTTATTCCAGCTGTCTTGGACATGTCAACACAAAAGTGTAATTTATGAAGATGCACAAATTCTTGCAAAGGCTAAGAGGCACACAGGCAGAGCTCTTTCAGTGATACTATGTGAGGATTTTGAAGCCGCTGCAATTAAAAAGACATTTGTGGGCAAACAACAGAACCCACAAAGATGCTAGAGATGTGGTCAGAAATCAGTTTTAATTGTAAATGAATAAACAGATGGTCTCCGAATAATCACTGCAGAAAAGCAAAAAGGAAAACAAAGGTCGACAACAACTTTGCAGCTTAAAAATGTACATTACTGCACAGGAAAGCCTTGAATGTGCACAACCACTGTGTGTGCAGTAAAACCAAAGAATTCTGCCACATTAGGGCAGTAAATTTGAAAACACATTTTTTGCCCTCCACATTTCAACACTGTCTGCTCACTACACCAGCATTTTTTAAACCAAAATAATTTAGCTCTCCAAAACAGTTTCCAGAGTGGATACATTTTAATACCCTGGCTGGGTGTTTTTGTGTGCATGAGGAAAACATAACTTTTGCAAAACTAGGATGTAAAACTGGCCCGTAAAGATTGGGTGCTGCGTGGCAGTAAAGTTAAGATGAGCTTCTTCTGCCACTAATAGCATTTTATAGGAGAACTCATTTTTACACATTAAAATGAGTGAAGGAAAATTATAAAAAGGCTTTTGTATCTCCAGAAGGAAATGCACCAAATCTGATTGTTATACATTAGTTGCTGCAAACATAATGCACTGAATCTCATATCTGATTATCTGATGTGCAGTGCTAAAACTGTGTAGTCAGCAACCTGTGTTTGTGTTCATTGTGTCTGACAACCTTGGTAGAGCTGATTGACTCATAACTTCATTGTCATTGCACTAAGGACATGTGTGATAAACACACGACGCATCATTTCACTGACATGCGACATGCATTCCCACTCAGCGTGAGAACATTTGACCTATCAGATGGAGCCCTAGATACATTAGCCATGCATTCACACAATTCGGTCGATCGGATGACGCCCCAGCTAGCAGTCAGCTACCCTCAGATTAAGTGGTGTCAATTTGGTGACCACTGCAAGTTTGCCAGCATGATGGCCAAGGATGGAAGAAACTAGTCATAATGTCTGATTCAAATTATGTTTAATTGTTTAGGTATCCATGTGCAACTGCAAAACCATTCTTTAAATCATGCATTGCATTTCATTATTCATGGGGCTATACAATGTTGTGCCACTATTAAAACAGAAAGACACAGGAACAGTTAAATTGCACATTTCAATACACTTCGTAATATTAAATGATGTTATCGGGCACTCTTAGACTTTTCTCATTGTGTAGATTTAAACCATGCCATCATAAAATACTAATTTTATATATGCAGCACAAGAGTACATAGTGTATAATTACAATTAAACCACAATTAAACCAATATTTTATATGTGTTTTGCTATCTGATTACAGAAACTGAATAACGTCTAAACTGGAACGACCACATCATGAGTCAGTGATGTTTTGTTGTTTTACAACTGAAAAAAGAAGATGGAGACTCTGCTGTTTACCAGCTGCTCAGATGTTTCATTGTGAACAAAGATGGAAAAGCTCCTGTAGATGCTAATTGTTTTCACATAAAGACCAGCTTTCCTAACTGAGACAGCTGAGTGTAGACAGAGTCAAAGCTGAATCATTAGGCTGGTCTGGAAACTGTGATGGATGTTTATGACAAAGATTTCTGAGTATAATTCATTTTCTCTTTCAAATACACAAATTTGACAGACTTGCTGCAGATACTATCATCTGTTTGTGTTTCTGACCCCATTGGACCTATTTTTAGCAAGTTCTCATAGCGAATACAGTGTTGCCACAACCAAGACAAGCTAATAAAAATAAAACCCAAGTGATAATATGTAACTTGGTCTTGTATAGATGAGAAGTTGAAGCCCTATTTGTCAGAATTCATCATAGGGGAAAAAAAGGCTGATATGGCTTTGCTGTAAACAGCGAAAAACAGTCTATAAATAAACCTCATCACAAGTTGATATTTTCTAAGTTCTACCAACTTTCCCACTCGTGCCTGTTTTTTGCCTTAAAACAAACTACAGCCTGACCAAAGGCAATTCCTGTCACCCTGAAAGACACAAACACAGAGACTCTTAAGTTGGCTTTGTTGCGATGGAGAAAGCTCTCATTCTTGGCCGGACCCTGAAAAGCCAGAACATCAGGAACCCACATGCTGGCGGGAATCTCCAGACAAATATGTGACATCTTTATTTTACTGTCTGGATCTGTCTTCGCTGGCTCAGCTCTTCTTAGCTTTGCTGTCCTCCTGCTTGTTTGTTTAAGTTAACTCTATGTTATTCCTCAAAAAGTCCCTTCCACCTGAGGCAGAGGAGCTAAATGCTGCCTCATTTTCAACTGAGCTTTCAACAGATGAAACATATCTGCCAGATGGTGTGGCTCTACTTTAACTAAACAAATAAATGGAAGCTTTAAAAAATCACAAGTGGTTAATGATCACTGGGACAAATCTCATCCTGTTATCTATATTTAAAACAGGTTGATGAATCATGTGTGTTGATGCAGCAGTGCCAGTAAAATTCACAAATTACCCAAAGCTATGACACACATAATCAAATACCACTGTAAAACAATAAGAGCCAGAAGTGCGGTAGAGTTTCCAACTCACTGAAAAGGATTTGTTGAAGCAATTATTACAAATGTTTATTATAGCTCAATAAGGGCCTTGTATTAATGCTCACTAATGTGGCTCTCTTCCCATAACAGAGCTCGGTTTTTCTGGAAACAGAGTGGTGCTAATTGAGAGGAAAAGCCTCCTGACTCTACACAGGAGGTTATTATCTCAGCTGGATGACTCACACGTCTTCAGATTGTCTCCGAAAACAAGGATGAGCAAAAATAATGTAGCGCAAATGAGTATAAGTGTCCTGCGATAAACACTTTGTGAAATTTGAATGTCAGAGAGCTGATCCAGACCTCAGTTTGCAGTTTGATATTTTTTGTCCACCCATTGTATTTATGAGCATATGGAAGCACACACAACCTCTTTTACCTTGGCTCATCCTTCAAAGATCATCAGCTGTCATTCGCTTTTATCTTTATTGCTATTCTTTTCCAAGAGAATGAGAACGACCTTGGCTTTGTCTCCAAAGCCATTCTCACACTCACACATACTTTTTGTTGTCCAATTTGAATTTACTGCAAACTGTGCTGCCAATAGATTTATTTCTCTTCCTCTCTCTCTCTCACACACACACACACAAAATGCTGCAGCTAAACCAGTTCACTACCATAGTAACACCAACAAACTCAGTTAATTCAACTGATGAATTGCCAGTTAAATAAATTAATCAATTTCGATTTTCCAGCGCTCGGTTCAGCTCTCTCAGAAACCAAACGACACGTTAAAGTCAGATCAGTCCTCCTTGGTCCCTTTACAACATTGGCAAAGATGCGTTGGATTGGTTTTCTTTTTTCACCCGCCGTGAGGATATTTATGAGCTGGGAATGGCCAAATGAAAAAAAAAAGGGTCCCAGCTAGCATTACACAACCGCAAAAAACAAACAAATCAAAACCCAGCTGTACAGGGTTCTCCGTACTGGCCTAGAGAGGGAAAATAAATGAATGAGGAGTGCTTCATTTTCACTTATCTTTCAACAGTGTGACACTTTGTAGATTCAGACAAAGATGTCCAGCACTTATTAAGACAGTATATACAGTGGAAACCAGAAGTTTACATACACTGCATAAAAAGACACATTACCATTTTTTTCTCACTGTCTGACAATAAATCAGACTAAACCTTTCCTGTTTTAGATCAGTTAGGATTACCAAAATTATTTCTATTTGCTAAATGCCAAAATAATGAGAGAGAGAATTTTTTAGAGAATTTTTTATGCTTTTCTTCAAGGTCAAAAGTTTACATACATGTCCTTAGTATTTGGTAACATTGCCTTTAAACTGTATGACATGGTTCAAACGTTTTGGGTATCCTTCCTCAAGCTTCTCACTGTAGTTTGCAGGAATTCTGGCCCATTCCTCCTGACAGAACTGGTGGAACTGAGTCAGATTTGTAGGCCGCC